>JASEVX010000002.1:45833912-46039735 GCA_031761405.1 Serripes groenlandicus | reverse complement strand
GTTGAACATTGGACCACTCCATTTTTCGTTCAAAAGGAAATTTTGTCAATTTATTGTCTAAGTGGTAAACAATGCAGATTTCAGCTGAGACAGATCGTTACGAGCTGTTTCACCTGTATCTGCATTATGTTCAAAAGCCTGTAATTGCATGTGGCAGCGAAAGTGTTAAATAATGAACTAAAGGACTATTGGACAATAGTTTGTCGTTCATAATCTTGTAGAGTCATGTAATTTAACGGATTAGCAGTTAAGCTCTCATCGACGAAAAACATTATGTTTATTGGTTTGGATGGTGATTTACATGTTCAACAGTATTCCAGTTTTATCACATAAATACCCTTATTTTCAATTTGAGAACAAATCACGGAACAACGATATCCAACATGTGTGATAACAAAAACACGTCATACACGCGACTACTGATGACGTCATTTTGACCTTTATCTTTATTATGTTTATTGTTAAGTTGTTAAATTTTACACATTGAAAAATGCAATAATACGTTATTTTAAATAAATAACGAGTCTTAATTGTTTAAAACATTTTTTTTTTTCTTTTTATTCAAAAATGATGAGGACTACTTTTTTATGCGGTTAATCACAAGTTCTTATGAATGGTCTTTGTTTTGATGTTGTCAATATTTTTCATTAAAACACACTGTTTAGGTGATAAAAAGATTCCATCACTCGTTTTTCTTTGGAGAAGATTTCTTAAATTCGTCTCGAAAAAGAGAGTTATTAACCTCGGTTAATAACCGTCTTTTTCTAGACTCATTTAAGAAATCTTGATCTCCAAAGAAAACTCATGATGGATCCTATATATATCACAGTGTTGCCTGAGTAAATTACCAGTACTACCCGTTTTATTGATCGTGGCACCGGTGTCTCAGTCATTATGCTATACGCGCAATTCTGAGATTGACATTAACGTTTCTAAGTTCATATTACTATGTAAAACATTGTTTAATTAAACCTGATAAAATGACTATAATACGGTTCTGTCTGATCTGGGTCTGCACTGTTTAGCTATTAGTAGTCAATGGTTTCTAGATTTTCCGGCAAGCAGTTTCCATGTGATCATTAGCATGGATGCACACGCAATCAGGTCTTTTTCAAGACGTGTATGTTTTACGTAATGGTTGGTTCTCATTGTGCACCGTTCGTATATAATTTTAGAATAAACATTTCTGTCTTTCGAGGTTCAAGAGGTGTAGAAGCGAGTGGGCGGAGCTAAATGTACATTTCGCCTTATAGCCGAACGTTCTTGACGCCCAATAATCCCATCACGTGATTAACGCAAACTAATCAGATTAGAATGTCAGACCAACCCATTCGGTTTGTGTTCCGGTTGATGAGTTACAAGTAAAGCACCTTTATGCGACTATCTCGTAAGTCAGCAAGAGATGACAGACAACTCCATAGATATGGGTCCATTGGCTATTTCCATAAAGGTTGGTTGCGTGGTGTTTAATGCCACTATTAACAATTTTCATTTATATCACGGCGTCTCCTGTGTAAGTTATCAGTTCTACTGGTCCATCTATTCTGAGTAGAAGCCAGGCAGGCGTAATACCAACACCGAAACCATGAGTGCAACCATTACTACATTTGGTATGGTATGACTCGACCAGGGATGGAACCCGCTTACCTCCAGCACCCGATGTGGATGCTCTACCACTACACCAACGAGGCGGTTTGTTTCCATAAAGAAAACCGACGTTGTAGACTGATAAGCATCGGTGATTTAGAACCGAGCTTCTCATGTTCGATCCCCGCTAGCACAGGTCTGGTTTGTTTATCCAGGGATCATGAATAAGTTTTCTGTCACAGTTATGTAACTGAAATAATATTGAAACCGCGTGAAACGCAAAAAGAAATCTTGTTATATTCGATAAATTTTGAGATTGTCATTAAAGATTAACATGAAGCAATCTAAGTAAAATGTCTGGATTTTTAGAAATTTGCTTCATTGAGGAGCTTTATGTATACGGCAACTTGTTGCAGGAATTCTGCAATCTAAGGGATAATCCTTGAACATCTATAATTAATCTATAGCAGATGACGTTAAAAACATCGAAACTAAAATTTGGAATATATCCATATATGAACATTTAATTAACAAATAGAGTTGAAAACATTGTGTCAACGGATAAATTACTCATTGAAGCTTTACGCTTTAGTCACAAATGTGTTCCAAATTCGTTTACTGCAGGGGCGTCAAAGTGCGTCTGTAAATATTGCTAAAACATATCGAGGGCTTGGCGTGAAACGGTTGTAACTAAAAACCTACTTTAAAATCCCTGATTTAGGGGCAATTTTGACCCCTTTGTACACAATGCAAATTTAGGTGCCATTGCTCGTTAGCAATGGCACCTAAATTTGCATTGTTTACCAAGAAAAAATGATTTAACGCTTATAAAGACTTTATGGCGAGGTGATTAACCTTGGTAAAACAATATAAATTTTAGTTACAACCGTTTCACGCCAAGCCCTTGATATGCACAGATTAATCTAGTTGACGTCCCATTATTGAGAGACGTGGTTTCTTCCGACGTTCCGTGTGGTAATATACACTGCCAAACATATCTAGACTGTCTCCTAGAAAAATGCCACCCCTAGGGGTTTATTTCCTATTTTATAAAGCCTCCAGCAGCACACAGTATAACGAAAGGATTCGTATATAGTTGTAGGCTTGACTTTTCAATTAAAGGCTGTATTACAGAAGTTATTCATACGAAACATATTTCAACGAACTTCAGGAGATGCATGGAAATTCCAATTTGTGGATTTGTATAGACTAAGCTAAGGGCTTTATTACATTCATACGTTTGTGATTTAATATTTAGACATACTGGATCGAGTTGTTACTGAATTATTTATTTTCTAAATACTCGTGGGTAAAGTTGTTCATTAGTTTCATGTTTAGTCTACGTGCGAAAACTGTTGCAGTATGAATTTCAAGTGTAAATACCTCTTTTCCCTATGTGTTGTGAGTGCAGTGTTTGACCGTGTGACTGCTATTATGAACAAGGTATGTCAAATAATGTTTATTTTTGTTTCAATTCTACATATCGTATATAGAGAATAACTAACTGCATGTTTTTGATATAGAATTTATGTCACAAGGGAAAAAAGGGGTAATTTGGTTAAAATCACGAAACCGTAGGTGACATAAATTCGATATCAAAAACATGCCGTTAGTTATTCTATTTATAATATATCTGGAATAAATCTCCCCTTTATTTTAAAGAAACATATAAAAAAAAAAATGACTTGGCCTTAGGCGTATGAATGTTACGTAACCAAATACTGCTGCTTCTATTTGGCGCCAAATAACTAGCGTTATGACGTCAAAACCGCTAAATTTCAATGCAAAATTTGGATAGGTATGTAATATGTAACAATACTTACGCCTTAGTCCCATATCCACGGACTCGGGATTAGGCTACCGTACGGGACCACGTTTCTGGAAACAGTGCTTCTCATTCTCACTGCGATCGCAATGATACCATCCATGGCTATATCACATACTATGGGTGCCTTGTCTCATCAAACGACGCGTGCATTGAGACCTTTAAGCGCGTAATTACTACTCCATATGTGTCGCAATTAACCCGTTAACACGTGATAGAAGGCATTGCACAGGCACAGCACGGGAATAGTGTGCATTCCGATTTAATGAACACAATTTAGGTTCTTTAAATCAAACGGCATCGTCACTTCATTGTTATATCAGACAATAAATACGCGTCTTGATTTAATTATTCCTTTACGTGTAATTATTAAATTATATGTCATTATTTACCTGCACTTTGTCCGGTGCAAATACATGTAGTTTCATATTGTCACGCCCACACACAAATACTCGTATTAACATTCCGTATTTGACTATGTCAAATAGGGTAACAGATATGTTAATGGTACCTTGCTGAATGAAATATGATGCGACGACATTGAAATATGATTTTACATCCTTCAAAATGAGGTAGTGTGCATCAAAATATTTTAGGTGTAAATTGTGTTATTTCGTTATTGAAAATATTGAAATTTGTATATATTTCTTTCTATATTTTGTCTCGAAAAATAAACTAGGTACATGTATACAATAACGGAGAAATTATGTTGCTCTAGTTATAGCTATACGTTGTATTGTCTGCTCGGAGATTGGAAATATTGACCACCGCAAAGTTTTTCGACCTTAAGTCTCGCGAGATTTCAATGTTCCACGCGCCTCGTAGTACAATACATATCCAGGTATAGCTACTTTAACATACCACTCCCTATTTATTTGATATTTCTCTTTGCAAAATATAAGACATTTGCCTATCTATATGGCCAACAAAGGACGTGAATATTGGAATTTGTAATAAAATGTATTCCTAAGATCCAAGTGCCAGTATATTTCGGAGTTGGAACGAGTCCCTCACGTGTTCCGTACGATGTCACAAGTGTTACGGGTATTTGACTCCTGCGACCGCAGGATTATCTTGTGGTACCCATGCGACTTACATTTGGGTTCCGCGCAATTGGAGTCGAATGTTACAATGTACATCGAATATGTAACTGCATCCCAAGAATGCCATAGAGTCTCGTTTGAAATATTAAAATAGCATTTGACTATATATTGGTAGTCAGTATGTAGTCAAGTGCTATTTTGATATTTTAAACTAGTCTGGCACCTGTGATAGATTCCTGCGATCCGCCAATTTTCCGCAATTGCATAGACCTACGAAATGACGTACTGGTCCAGTGTTTATGTGGAATAACTGTAGCAGTTTTGTTTGTTTGTTTGTTTTAAAAGTCGTTTACACACCGCTTGCAACAGTATTTCATTTTGTCACGGCATATCATGCGTAAATTACCAATGATACTGGTAAGTTTAACGCGACACAAGCGCATCAGTCGTAATCCAATCCCAACAGTTCTATGGGCCAAGCAAGGAAACTACTACTACCTGTTTTGTAAGACTCGGTCCTTGATCGTGCCCGGGTCTCGCAGTTTCGATGCTGACGGGGGCGGTCGTATTGTAGGTGTACGAATGTCCGTCTGAAATCAGTACAGTGTTGGTTGTAAGATCTCAAAGGTTGAGGTTCAACTAAATTTGAAAATTATTTCACACTAGATATACATAAGTACATACAATATGTTGAGTTTCAACTTGCTGATTTCTAAAGCACTACTGATAAAAAGCCAAGGAAACGAAAACACACCGTCAAGTTTCTTAACTCAACAGATTGTGTAATTAGCTATATCTATAATGGCTATACTCGAATAACAAATCTTATTGGCATCAAGATGACATAATTACGTTCTAAATAACTAGACTTCCTCTCTCCCATGGCTTTGACAAGACTTAATCAATAGAAATTTGCATCAATCATCAATTCTGAGAGAACAACATTTTGGTCAGCTTTCTGTAGAATCCAACCCATGTACAGCGGATACTCAGACTATCTTAATTAGTTGTACAGTATGATGAAACCTTTCACATTTTCGTTTGCAGAAGCCGTTGATTTCTGCCCTAAATATCACACTACACCAACATTAAAATACTGTTTCCATGTAAATCAACCAGTTTCAACCCTCAATGTTCACACTTCATAAGCGTGTTACACTCTTTATCATTGATACAGAGTTACCTCTAAGCTTTGAATTAGTTCAAAGCAAATGGGTAGGTCATGTATTGTGTGCTAGAATGAATTTGAATTAATTCACACAACAATGATGGTTACCGTCATCTTTAACGTAATCGGGCTTGGACGAAACTGGTTTATCACATTCATTATCTATTCTCACATGGTCAAACTACTAAAACGTTTCCAATGCACACTATACGTATTTACAATGGGTTTCAACTCAATATCACATATCAATGCATTATGTAGAAGGTATACACTCGTTTCTACACAATAGGGTCTATTTGGCTGAAGATCGGCATGGTCGCGGATGTATATTGCGTAATTTGACCTAAACTGCGACTGATACGTTGTCCGTGCGAGCTAGATGGGAGCGTCAATGAGGGACATTAGTGATACTTATATTATCTCCCTTGTCAGATAAAGAACAAGGAAGACCAAATAGTTGGTAGGTCCTTTGAGTTGGAATCCTTTGTCTTTATCGCTATTTCGCAATGTGATATTGCAATTACTCTGTACACATTAATCATAAATGTGTTAATTAGAGTGATGATTAAAAACAGAAAATTTACAAAGCAGTGTTTAAAGAAAACAAATGTGGAATTACTAATTAATCTTATAACAGTTTGCCAAGAAAATGCTATTATAAGTGCACCATCCAGTGCAAAGAAACCAATGATAAACACAGAGGAAACCAAATGATAGGACCTGGCTATATGTAGAGAGTATTAAAGGGAGATAACTGACCGATGTCTCCCATTGAACTCCGTCGGTAACCCTATTTCAATTTCGGACACATATCGACGGCCCTGCGTTCCAATTAAAGAGACATCTTTTGTCATTTTCTGTTTCCATAGAAACATAAATAGATCGCTCACTGAATCAGAACACGTGGCAGGGGTAATTCAATGTAAAGACAACATTAAAAAAAACGAAGAAGGAAAAGAAAATGAAAACAGAGAAGAACGAGAGCCGCTAATCACAACTTCTCGGATCATTTAACGCACCGTTAATGACCCATCGTTCCAATTAATGAGACATCTTTGTCATTTTCTGTTTCCGTCTAATAAATCTTACGCAAATATTTTCTACGAGAAAAGGTCGTTTTCTTTGTTGGTATGAGACCAGGATTTCCTGAAAGCGACGGTGTTATTGGAATTAGAAGAATAAAATGAGACATTGGACATGTTAGCTAACAATATGGTTACCGTTGTTTCTATTGATTTGTTAAAATATATTTAGTTTAACCTAGATATACATATCACTGTCAATAACGCTATGTCTATAACTATGAATTATTCCATTTAATAAATATATTTCACTCTTTCGCTGCCAAAGGCAATTAAACGATTGTCAAGTGATTGCAGATTTGTTTGCCACTTAAACATTACATTTTACCAACGTCCCTGAGTGGTCCAATTTTCAATATAGAAGAATCGGCTTTGTGAAATAATTATGTAATGTTCAACACTTATTTAGTTATATCATGGGTAAGTTATCACTATTTCTGGTCCATTTCTGCTGACACAAGCCATTCAGTCGTAATGCTTACCCCGCAACCCTGAGCTCTAAGGAGGGCAGCCATTAATAACATGTTTAAAGCTGAAATATGTATTACACTCTTACACAGCTAGAATAATCCACAGTGACCGAGTGGTTAGAGCGTGGGGCGTTCAGGGTTTGATCCCCACTGTGACCGAGTGGTTAGAGCGTGGGGCGTTCTGGGTTTGATCCCCACTGTGACCGAGTGGTTAGAGCGTGGGGCGTTCAGGGTTTGATCCCCACTGTGACCGAGTGGTTAGAGCGTGGGGCGTTCAGGGTTCGATCTCCACTGTGACCGAGCGATTAGAGCGTGGGGCGTTCAGGGATCGATCCCCACAGTGACCGAGTGGTTAGGGCGTGGGGCGTTCAGGGTTTGATCCCCACTGTGACCGAGTGGTTAGAGCGTGGGGCGTTCAGGGATCGATCCCCACAGTGACCGAGTGGTTAGCGTGGGGCGTTCAGGGTTCGATCCCCACAGTGACCGAGTGGTTAGCGTGGGGCGTTCAGGGATCGATCCCCACTGTGACCGAGTGGTTAGAGCGTGGGGCGTTCAGGGATCGATCCCCACTGTGACCGAGTGGTTAGAGCGTGGGGCGTTCAGGGATCGATCCCCACTGTGACCGAGTGGTTAGAGCGTAGGGCGTTCCGGGTTCGATCCCCACAGTGACCGATTGGTTAGAGCGTGGGGCGTTCAGGGTTTGATCCCCACTGTGACCGAGTGGTTAGCGTGGGGCGTTCAGGGTTCGATCCCCACAGTGACCGAGTGGTTAGCGTGGGGCGTTCAGGGATCGATCCCCACTGTGACCGAGTGGTTAGAGCGTGGGGCGTTCAGGGTTCGATCCCCACAGTGACCGAGTGGTTAGCGTGGGGCGTTCAGGGTTCCATCACCGTTCGCGGCGGTCATAGTGGCGAGTCCTTTGACAACTGAAAATGCCTAGACTAGTGCTTAGTCTAATTCATCCAACTTTACTTAGCGCTAAACTAATACTTAAACACTCAAAAGCATAATTCCTCAGTTGTGTTACCCTAATATAGTGCTGTGTCCTTTGGCAAGACAAATATTCCTAGACATCTACTGGGTCCAATTCCTTCAACTTTGATTAGCGTTAAATAATACCTCATTTGTGTTTCCCTAATATTTTGTAAAACATAAACGGTGGGATGCCTTTAAGTAAATGACTTTCAGAAATTAAATTTTAAGACATTTTTATAAGGGACACAAAATATTAGTTTTGTGATTAGTTAACAGTTTATTAAGTATTACATGTTGGGACTATTTTCTGACCGCAAAAACCCGATTTTCCTTTTGTGTGTCATCATGTGATAAAAATAATCTGACATTCGTTGTCATTTAATAAAGTTTTATCAAACTCGTCCACGAAATGTGTTATTAAGCTCTGGATAGGAAATTGATGTGTTCTCAGATTTACGTTACAGTAAAATTGTTAAGATGCTGTTTATTAAACTATTATTTGATTGATGGAACCGTATAATAACACCCTTACAACTTGTCGCTAAGCAAAATTTGAATACAGCCCTGGATAGTCACATTATAATCATGGATTATTGTACTGAAGCTGATTTCGATGTGTCTCTCACTTTCATACGCAGTTTGTCGCGAAGGCAGCCGTCTACTAATAAAAAAAAATCTGACAAAAGATGAAAATTTATCATGATTAGCAATTTCTCCTTTTGTCACGATGTTTTCAACTCTACTTAATGATTATTATTCCACTTAAAGTTATCATATTTGCCCAAATGTTTTCAAAGTCGTCACCTATAGATTTATTGTATGAGGGAAAGAGATACTACTTTTTGCATTTTGACAACACTCGCGCATTAGACGGTCCCCACAAACAGACATTTCTTTGCCACTTCTGTAGCAGTCGTCTATGGAACACATTGTTACATAAAAAGAGATAGCTCTTTATGAGCAATGTCTTAATTTTCAATAATTAATTATTACACCTGCATTTAATATCTGGATATTTTTTTTAATCATTATCGGCACTTGTTTATTTTGCCACAATAATTGTAATTGTATTTAATAATCATATATGACAGAATTGCAACTAATAATTTAATTTATCACATAAATACCCTTATTTTCAAGTTGAGAACAAATCACGGAACAACGATATCCAACATGTGTGATATCAAAAACACGTCATACACGCGACTACTGATGACGTCATTTTGACCTTTATCTTTATTATGTTTATTGTTAAGGTGTTAAATTTTACACATTGAAAAATGCAATAATACGTTATTTTGAATAAATAACGAGTCTTAATTGTTTAAAACATTGTTGTTTTTTTTCTTCTTATTCAAAAATGATGAGGACTACTTTTTTATGCGGTGAATCACAAGTTCTCATGAAGAATAGGTTATTCGGTCTTTGTTTCGATGTTGTCAATAATTTTCATTAAAACACACTGTTTAGGTGATAAAAAGAATCCATCACTCGTTTTTCTTTGGAGAAGATTTCTTAAATTCATCTCGAAAAAGAGAGTTATTAACCTCGCCAAGAGGCTCGGTTAATAACCGTCTTTTTCTAGACTCATTTAAGAAATCTTGATCTCCAAAGAAAACTCATGATGGATCCTATATTTATCACATGACAATGCTTGTATCCGATATAATATACCCATTACGTATTTCTTTATATGTAACGTGTATTATATAACATAACCGAATCACTATTTTATATTCATCCGCAATTTGCCAAATGTTTACAAAATGGCTGATAACGTATATCCGGTAAACACAAACGTCACGATAGATGCACGAGGTTACGGGATCATTATAGGTCATTAAAATATTAGTTTTGTGATTAGTTAACAGTTTATTAAGTATTACATGTTGGGACTATTTTCTGACCTCAAAAACCCGATTTTCTTTTTGTGTGTCATCATGTGATAAAAAGAATCTGACATTCGTTGTCATTTAATAAAGTTTTTATCAAACTCGTCCAAGAAATGTGTTATTAAGCTCGCAAGAGGCTCGCTTAATAACACATTTTTTGAACTCGTTTAGAAAAACTTTCTATGAAATGACAACTCATGTCAGATCCTATATATATATATTCCTACAACTTTAAATTATATAATTATTCATACACGTATGTTTATATTTTATGATGGGCCGGTGGCCTTTATGTACAAATAATATGCATTGTAATGTATTGTAATTTCATTTAAAATGAATGTTCAACAATTTAGTTCTGCCTAGATCTTCGTAAAGTGGTATGCGGTACATTGTATTGTAAATGGGAAAGGGTTATAATTTTACCATAGAAATAGGAAATCCGTAGACTAAACATGGTTGACCTGTTTTCTAGATAACGTCCCATTTCCGTTTGGTGATTGTCTATTTTGCCGTCTCAGTCGTTGACCCTTTCCCACATGCAAAACGCATTGTTGACGCATATGCAACAGACAAATTATGTCAAAAATGAAGCAGACGAATTTTGAAAAGGTTGTGACAAAAGGAGAAATTGTTTGAATGCTTTCAATTCTATTCATTAATGAATTAAACTGTCCACTTATAGAGAAATTTCCATATATTCACCTTTATGCGTTATCAAAAACGTCTGTAGCAGATTTGGCTGTATAGTACGTATGAAAGGGTTAAATAAAGAGGGAACTGTCATTGACAGAATGTTACCAAAGCGTCGACGGTGTATGTGTAAGAGCCACGAAAACCACCCTTCGGATTATATAACTCTTTCTCACACACGTACGACAAATCGACAGCAGACAATTTTGAAAACATATAGGAAAAACATGCAATCTCTCTTTAAATGAAACTGGTATCATTCCACAGAGTTTAATACATTGAGGGAAATGGAGAAATACTTCTTTGTCGACACTATTTTTAGTATCCGTCTGTTTCAAACGTGCCAAAATTCGTCTGCGCGTGAGAAATGGTTTAACTTTACCATATTGGTTTAATTATATATGTTTATCACATGACAAGGCTTGTATCCGATGTAATATACCAATTACGTATTTCTTTATATGTGACACGTGTAATATAACATGACCGAATCACTATTTGTATATTCATCCCCAAACGTCTACAAAATGGCTGAGAACGTGTATACGGTAAACACAAACGTTCCGATAGAAGGACGAGGTAAAGGGATCATTATCGGTCATTAAAATATCGTTTTGTGTGATTAGTTAACAATCTATTAAGTATTACATGTAGGGACTATTTTCTGACAGCGAAAAAACGATTTTCTTTTTGTGATAAAAAGAGTCTGATATTCGTCGTTATTTCATAAATTGTTATTAAACTCTTCCAAGAAATGTGTTATTTAGCTCGCCAAAGGCTCGCTTAATAACAAATGTCTTGAACTCGTTTAATAAAACTTTATATAAAATGACAACACCTATCAGATCCTATATATATAATATAACTCGTGTTCAAGCTTTTGAAATGAGGGCTGCTACTGGTGTGACCTTTTTCACGAACTTGAGAATTATTTTTGCACTTTGATTCGATCAATAATTAAAACACAACAGACAGGAAATGTCGCTATTTTTTAACTTTTAGTTGTCATTTTGTGAATTAAGAATAACAAATAGAATTTTTGATAGTAAAAGTCATGTTTCGTCGTCTTCAAAAGGAAATATCAAACTCTTTCCCACATAAAACATTTCTGCAGCAGATGAATTAAAACAATCCATCTTTACGAAATGATGGAAAGTCTCTTTAAATCCACGTTCATTGTTTTCATATAGTCGAAAACATTGTGGCGTTATCCGGGAAATATTTGCTCATCTTGAGCAGTTTCTCCTTTACTATAAAACGTTAAAAAGTAGTCTGAATCAGATTGATCGAAATGCGTCTACAAGTGAGAAAGGTTTAAAGATACGATCTCTGTTCTTGGAAATTGTACCTATCAAGGATAAGATTTTCTGCCGACGGCCTGTGATTGTTTTTTGTTTCCATTTAACGCCGGTTGTGAAGAATACACTTATAGTTAGTTCAGTGGTGCTTCAGTGAGGATACTGTATTATATTGTGTTATATGAATGAACTCACAGTGAGCGACTACTCCTTTTATTACAATATTTTCAATAGTATCTTAAAGTCAGATTATATATATTCTATTTTACCCTTTCTCTCATACGACAATTCTGCAGCAGACGACTTTGAACATATTTTTTTGAAAAATAGAAAATCTCTATAATTGAACGGATAACCTATGACTAGAAGTGGAAAACATTGTGTCAAAAGGTGAAATTTATTGCTCGTTTTGAGCAATTTCCTCTTTTGTCACTATGTTTTCAAAAAACCGTCTGCTGCAGAGGCGTCAGAAAGCGTCTATATGAGGGAAATGTTTTCCTATATATCTGTGAACATTTCGAAGCAGAATATTCCAAAAATGTATTTTTTCACATAATCGGTTCAAGCATGGTATAAGTAGTAGTTTTATATTTTATTTAAGTGATAAGTTATACAAGTTATATATACAATAGATGAATACAACAGTATAACATTCACAGGTGTAGGCAATAATATAGTTCATTGCATCTGTTCGGGAAAACATTGTGTTTGACGAGTTCCTTCGCCTGAGTTGCCTGAGCTTGCGAGTGCAGAACTCCGCCGAAGGAAAGTGTACCAACACAATAGTTTCCCATACAGATGGAATAACCTTTCTATTGTATAATTTGATATCGGCTATTTAAAAGTTGTCGTTTAATTATTAACAATTGTTTTGATGAATAAACATTAAAGATCCATCGCGCAATTATCGTCATTTCCGAATCCGATGGTTGCTTGGGTCGTGGAAAATATAAATTTACGAAACGCCATTTTTATTCCCGATTTGGTTTCGACTTGAAATTGAATTGTCGACAAAATGATGCATTACACTTTTTCTAACAATGGATTTCTTTAAGAACTCGTATATAGTCTTATTCTGGTATTTACGCCTGGATGCTTGTGTTCTTTATTACGATTTAGATGCCCATTTTGACCTCACAGTATGTTCAGTATAGAGAACAAATATCTTCTATTTTGCGTTGAAAAGACTATCTTGAAAACAATCATTTACTTATTCATCCTAGCAGTTATTAAATCTCCCTTGATTTTGTTGGTCATATGTAATTGAGATATATAGATTGTCAAAGACTATCAGAAACAACTGTAGCGTATGGCAGAATGTTAGCAAGTCCTCAAATACCGATGCCATTGAATTAGACGTCACATTATTACGTTAAAAGTACGTATGTATTTATACACAGACAGCGCTATAAATAGACCAAATCAGATTTATTTGTATCGATGTTTCACTGCGTGGCATCTACAAACGATGTACCAAACATTGTTAGCAGGTCTCTTAGCTCTTTGAAGGTTGGGTGATCGCGTTCTGTTACGTTACTGTATGGAAATAGTTCCGTCCTTAGCATCACGTGAAACATATCTGAGTGCAATATTACATTGCGTGCAATATTACATTGCGTGCAATATCAAAGCGTGCTATATGGACTGGTATTGCATCCTTTTTTTCTCATGGAACATAGAAGGAAACATATCAAAGTATACACTAATATTTACATATGGACCAATATATTACTTCCAATCATATATCCTTTGGTGATCACTTCTCATGTAGTTTTGGCTAAGTTCTCCTGTGTAAGAATCATGTCCTTTTTTGTATTTCTTATACATAAATGACCTTCATAATATGGATGAAATAAAGGTAACGAACTGTATTAAGAATAGGATTCTCCCCCCGACGGCCTGTAATTGCCTTCGTTCGTTTCTATTTTTCGCAGTTTGTGAACATTACAACTTTAAATGGTATTGGTATAATTGCCTACATATATAAAGTTTAAAAGCATAAGCGATATTTTACAATTACAATACATACAATAATATCAAGTCACAATGTTTACACAAACCCGCCTAGGTAGTTTAGTGGTAAAGTGTCCGGGTTCGGGAGGTCGCTGGTTTGATCACTGACCGGGTTATACCAAATAAGTAGTAGTAATGGCCGCCTTGGCGATCAGGGTTGCGGGCTGGCTGGCCGGCTGGTTTTAGCAAAAATAGACAAATAGTACTGGTAACTTACCCAGGAAAAGCCGTAATTAGCATTACGACTAACTTGCTAGTCTCGGGATAATTGGACTAGTAGTACTGGTAACCTACCAATCAATCAATCATTGAATATTCCGATCGTCCATCTCGAGAGCATCTGGCTAAGGATCGATCCCCGTCGAGTGATACATAAGACTTAAAAACTGATAGTAATTGTTGTCCTCCTTGGCTATCAATTTTGCGGCGTTCGCATTACGACTTGCTGGCTGGTTTCAGGATAAGTGGACAAGAAGTACTGGTAATTTACCCAGAACACATCGTAATTAGCATAACGAACAACTGGCTGGTGTCGTGCGAAATGGACCAGTAGTACTGGTAACTTACAAATCAATCAATGTTTCAATCTTCCGATCGTCCATCTCGAGAACAGCTGACTATGGACATCCCCGTCGGGTGATACTTAACACTTGATAGTGTCAAGTTTCAAAGTTTATTATATTTTTAGGCCAGCGGCCCATAAAGTGGTGGCGTCCTTCTTATGCGCTTAAGCTTGCAAGGCAACCATTTCAACCTGGGCACTGATAAGCTATATAGAAGTGCTGATAACGTCTACAGAAAAAGCCGAAGTACAACTGAAATACAATGTAAAGCGTTTAGCACATTCAAATGGATGGCCTATAGTGGAAATAGGTCCAAATGTTCATAAGGACACTTGCGAGAGATTCTTCATTGTCTGCCGACGCATAAAAGAGCTGCCCGTTGATGTTACTTTTGAAGAAAACTTTGAATTGTTTAAACACGAGGATCATATCCGTTGTTCTGATGAAATATACAACGACATTAGTTTTCAAATGGTATATACACACAGGTTGGAGAATAACTTTTCTTTAAAGCCAATTGGCGTACATCTAACGACTTTGCTAAAAAAAAATTAGCATGATACCTAGCTATTTCAGTGACGGTGTTTTACAAATTTATACAAACTAAACGCATAATCCAACATATTGTGATCGATCTACTGATGTACTGATCTACTGATGTACTGATCGACTTGATCTACTGATGTACTGATCTACTTGATCTACTGATGTACTGATCTTCTTGATATACTGATGTACTGATCTACTGATGTATCAAAACCAGTCTGCAAGAAATTCGTGCAGACTTATCTTGGTCAACATTGTTTCTGATTCTTTCTGTTCATGCTTAGGAATGAGTGTTCCATGTATATGTAAATAATTGTCCTAACACAAAGTTTTCTTGAGTACAAATAACAAAAACTGCAATTTCATTGTTTGATTTGGTTTGTAGTCCAAGGGAAGCATTTCGGATCGGCTTGCCGAGAAGACAATTTTGTCTAAGCAATTTCAGAATTTTCAGAACGACATGTATTTTCGGAAACTGAAATTAAAATTCAATGCGGGATAAGGGTGACCTCTGATTTGACGTCATAGCTTAACATGTGAGTGTGTTGAGCTTTCTTGGTAGTTTTTAGAAAAAACTTTTATTTAATATAGGTTTTTACGTTATTTGGATTATTGGAAAAGTACCAAAGCCCATAATGCTATAATGATCGCCTATGGAAAATGAAATACTTCCATCTGACTAAGTTGTCCAAAGATATCTGCTACAGATAGCGTACGCGTATTGGGAATCATTAAACTACACTTGCCATTATCGAAGTCCAACCATTGAGGGCACATGTCATGTTCTGCATGCTTGTCAATCTGTACGTTGGCAACAAAGGTTGCTAAACAAACGATCTTGCAATGGTTACTGACTTAACAAAAACTGCACCATACTTGTGGTAAAAAGGCTTGTTAAAACCCGATAGAGATGATACTGCTCGTAATAAATCCAGCAAGATAAGGGTTAACGAAGCTCGGGGCAGTTCACACAGAAGCCACTTACTCGGATGATCCAATTATACCAACCCGGCAGTTCTTAAATATACCAATTTACCTAGTTAAGTATGCAAGGTTTCCTTTTATAGGACCACTTTATGAAATAGCACGATGTTGCTAATTTGACGTATCTGAAATATTTAGTTCTTGTTGTACACAGAAGAACGTTTATCGAGAGGTACATAATCTTCAAAGACATTTTACAAACATACGTATAAATATAAAATACAGAGTCGCTGTTCGTTAAACAATTTTGTGTGTGTTTGTTTTCTGAATACAACTAAATATCCTTCTTTATATGCTTGCATTTATCGTTTGATTTTGTTTACTTAAGCGGACAATAACTAGAGGGTGTTTATCTGAACATGTAATCTGGCAGTATTAAACTGGTCCTGGCAATATTCAAATATAATACAATTAGTGATTCTTGCTATGAAAATAAACATGATGGAATAAACAATGTGTATTTACTATTTAGCAATTAATGAGAAAACATACTCTATAGGTCAAATTACGCTTAATACATCCGCTGACTTGCTGATCTAGTACTATAGTCCCTACAAAAACCTTTGTGAGTGTATACCATCACCAGAATGTATTGAATATATGACATTGAGTTTAAATGCATTGTGAATGTGTATAGGATGCACTGGAAATGATTGATTTGATCACTTTTAGAATGTTGACCTTGTTTGAAAATGAAAGTAGAGAATGCTAAACACCGGTTTTGTCCTGGCCCGATTTGGTCGTAAATGACGGTTACCATTTTCGCCTGGTGAGTTCTTTCTTGCATAATGCATGACCCCACATTTTGTTTGGATTGTTTTAAAGCTAGGAGGTAACTATTTTCAATGATATATCGAGGGCTTGGCGTGAAACGGTTGTAACTCAAATTGGTATTTTTTTACCAAGGTTAATCACATCGAAATGAAGTCTTTATAAGCGTTAAATCATTTTTCTTGGTAAACAATGGAAATTTAGGTGCCATTGCTCGTTCTGAGCAATGGCACCTAAATTTGCATTGTTTACAAAGGGGTCAAAATTGCCCCTAAACCAGGGTTTTCAAAACAGGTTTTTAGTTACAACTGTTTCACGCCAAGCCCTCGATATGGTGTTCTACATGAGCATCACTTAGAAAGTGTGACAATTGAGGACTGAAACTGGTCGATTTACATGGAAACAAATTTGTTGGTGTATTCTAACCTATACAGTCTGATCAAGATTTATTCTGTTTACATATTACGTACACAATCCTATTATAAGCTTTCATGAACTGTGTACATTCAATTAAGATAAGAGCATGTTGTACAGACTGAACTAATCACAAACCCGTCATTTAGTTTAATTTAAAAATTGTTGTAATGTTTTTCCCTTTTTGGTGCTCGAGCTTGTGGGGACACATTCCGTCTCAGAGGGATAGAGGTATAGACTAATGATTTCTGAAACAGAAATTTCACAGGAGGCGAAAAGCGTCTATCCGGGTAAGCCTGTGCGGCATGCTTATGCTGATCCGGGTCGACACTTTACGCAGATTCCAAAATGTATATTTTCTCGCTGGACGGCTCATATGGTAAAACATGAACAAAAACGCAATGAATTTAATGTTTAGATGACGAAACGCCGATTACTCTGGGGTGTCAACGGTACCGTTCCTGCAGGTACTTGTTACAGTTCCAGGTAGTTCATGGAACCATTCCGGGGTATCCGCTTAAACGTACTAGGGTGTCCATGGACAGTATCAGATCATCTTCGGATTTCCCACGGATTATCTGTGTAATTTCTTATTTTCCTTTAAGACTCCATGGAAAATCTACGAACCAACACATCAGAAATGCCAACATATACCTTTTCCCTTGGTCGGTCTTTACGTCAACGGTTGCCATGTTTTTGACACATACAAAATGGACACTGTCAGGCGAAGCGATGTCATGTTGAGTCAACCCAACCTCATTCCACCTGCTTCCCATCACGTCTTTGACTATAACATACGTTTATGCAGCGCCTTGGTAGCTTAGTCGGTAGCGAGGGGTTGTGAGTTCAAATAAGAAACGAAGATTATCGATGTCCGCTATAGATACGTGAGCACAATAGTTATGATCTCATATATCGAGGACTTGGCGTGAAACGGTTGTAACTAAAAACCTATTTTGGAAACCTTGGTTTAGGGGGCAATTTTCAGAACGAGCAATGGCACCTAAATTTCCATTGTTTACCAAGAAAAATGATTTAACGCTTATAAAGACTTTATGGTGGGGTGATATTGTTAAGAAAATACCAATTTGAGTTACAACTGTTTCACGCCAAGCCCTCGATATATGTTTACACACCTTTACCCATCCCGCATAGCGAAACGGTTTGAGGCATTTCCAGCAGACAGCATTTGAGAGCATTTCGAAAAAATGAAAACAGATATTTATATGAGCAATTTCAACGTTTGTCACAATACTTTGAAGTTTATATTGATTCAATAATCATGTTTCCACCTCCAGAGATTTTGATCATATTATGGTCCAGTTGCGTTCAAAGTCGTCTGCTGCCGATATGTTGTATGTGGGAAAAGGTTTAAAACATAAGGGAATGATTCCAGTCTAGCGTTTACAAGTAGACCGCACAGACAGCAACTAACTGGATTATCCGAAAAATTCCTGTTGAGTATTGTGACAGAACCTGTGATCCATAGACTGTTGTCACCAACTTGTAGAGAACATCTGAAACAGCACGTGATATTGATTTCTATCTCCGTCCCGCTGTGAACGAAATGAGAAACGCCATAAATAACATGTTTTGGAGACTTATATTAAATAAAGCCTGTCTGCGTTAGCGAGCTGATCAGGCTCCGTATTTTCAATAGAGATGGTTTTGTACATCTCTCTGAAAGAAATTAGAAACACCATAAATAAAATGATTGTTGGAGACTAATATTAAATAAAAAGCCTGTCCGCGTTAGCGAGCTGAATTAGAGTAATAATTTCACTTTTAAGTACCATTAACATCTAAATATTGATCGTTTATGCTTCATTTTTACTTGGGAGACATACCAAGTAAGCCAAATTTTGTACATTTTCATGATTATCAATTGACAGTTTTTCAACATTTACTGCCAAAATGGTTTTGAACTACTAATTAATTACTTTGTTGTCACTATAAGCTACATTGTATAGCTTCAGAAGTTTCATCATTTCATCATTTAATCACCATCTGGAGTTAAGTCTGCGGAACCGAGCTGATCAGGGTCCGTATTTCCAATAGAGTTGATTTCGTATCTCTCTCTGTCCGACTTTGAAAGAAATTAGAAACGCCATAGATAAAATGTTTTGGAAGCTAATATTAAATAAAGTCTATCTGCCGTAGCGAGCTGATCAGGTTCGGTATTTTCAACAGAGTTGGTTTTGTATCTCTGTCTGTCTGACTGTGAAAGAAACGTCATAGATATGATATATATTTTTGGTTTTGCGATCAATAGAGACAAAAATTCCACTTTTTCAACAATGGCTTCAAAAGTTGTTGATGCGGAGGTATCAAAAAGAGTATGTGGGAAAGGGATTAATTTAATTACCCGATATTCTATTTAACTCTTTCGGCGCCGAATTGTTTAAAGTAGACTCTTGCATGTTCGAACTCGGACGACTCTATTTTCATCTTATATGGTTTTGGGAATATCTTTATAACTCACAGCCAAACAATGCAGATTTCAGGTGAGACAGCTCGTTACGAGCTGACTCACCTGAATCTGTATTGTTTGCAAAAAAGCTCAATATTGCCTTTGGCGCTGAAAGAGTTAAGATGCTTCCAATGTAATATCGTCAGCATAACTGAACGTCACATCTAGACATCTAGGCTAATTAGAGCCTGTTTGTAGTGACAATCGGATCAAGTCCCGTATTTTCAATAGATTACATCTTGATAAGCTCACAGTTTTACACATTGTAATTTGTTATGGAAGGTACTGTGGCACAGAGGTGACATGTGTATGTTTTTATTTATCTCGTGCGAGATACTATGTCGTGCGCACGAGATAATTAAGTCGTGCGCACAAGTTACCAAGTCGTGCGCACGAGTTACTAAGTCGTGCGCGCGAGATACTAAGTCGTGCGCATGAGATATAGCCAGAAGTATCTCGAGCGCACGACTTATTAACTCGTGTGCACGACTTAGTAACTCGTACGTACGACTTAGTATCTCGTGCGTATGACTTAAATATCTCGTGCCTACGACTTAGTAACTCGTGTGCGCACAACTTAATTATCTTGCGCGCACGACTTAGTATGTCGTGCGCACGAGATAAATAAAAACATACACATGTCACCTTTGTGCCACCGTAGGAAGGACATAAGTAAACTAAAACTTTCTTTTCAGGAAGAATGTTTATACGCTTCAGATTCGAAGTCTTACTTGATTTAAGGTCGTTAATGGGATCAATTGTATGTGTAGGGTATTATTTATTGCCGCTGCCAATACTAGTTCTATTAAATCGCAGCAGCACTTCTATATCGTTACAGAAACAGCCGCCATGCCAGGCTGCACCAAACCACTTGTGTTCTAAATACTATATATCTTGACAAGTATTAAAAAATACCTCCTCGGTGATGTGGTACCTTCGAGAGCAGGAGACCCGGGTCCGATTACATACCAGAACATTTAAAACTAGTATTTGCTTCCCTCCTTGGCGCTCGTATGACTGATGCGCTGGAGTAAGGATAAACCATATATACGTGTAATTATTATACTTCAAGGTAATGTCATAACAGCACATTGAAGTAATTCTATCCAAATGAAAGATTATTATTTTAAAGAAAGCTTTAGAAACAATCATTGACCATTAGACAATCAGTACAGAACCAGATAAGACTTTGCGGATGCGTTAGCTGATCTGGATCTACATCGGTCACATATGTATTACGATTGGTTTTCACAGATTGTTGCAGGTTTGTCCATATCGATGAATGTTTACTGAATTATCGCGCCGAGATTACCGTGTCTGCAGTTCCTACATTTTGACCCGGCTCAATCAGGAATCGAACCCGAGACCAATTTATCGCAAGGACCGAATTAACCGCTAAGTACCTGTCTCCTATACGCTTCGGTGTTATAGTGGTAGAACGTCCACCTATGGTGCGGTGTCGCGGGCTCAAAACCAAGCCGGGCCAATCCAATGTCTTTATAATTAATAAAAAAAAATATGATTCCTCCAACGCGCACAGGTTTGTAGGGTTAGCATTACAGCTGAATCGCTTGCGTCAGGATAAATGAACCAGTATTACTGGTAATTTACCGAGGAAAAAGGCATGATTTATCTTTAAAAAAAAAAATACGCGCTAAGCATTGCAATCGTTGATAAGGATATAAAGACACGATCCTAGCTGTGTTCAAACACTAATATATTCAGTTGAGTCTTGTAACAGAGATAATGGCGGAAATAACTAAGACATATAACACGGGAAGATCCGGTATCGGCGCCGTATTGGATAACAATCTGGTTATTTCTCTTGTTTTTTGTCGTGTAGTACAGGGTCATTTCAGCCGCACTCTTAGAACAGTTGAGCCGTTCCACGAGGAAAACAACATTATGGATGGACCCTGCGTAATGTTTCGACTCAGATCAGCCTGCACAGTCCGCGCATGCTAATCCGGGACTACTCTTTCCGTCTCAGTGGGTTAGAGGAATAGAGTAAACAGAAAATCCACAGTAGGCGAAAAGTGTCTGCCCGGATGAGCCTGCGCAGTATGTAAGGCTGATCTGGGTAAACAATTTACGCAGAGTCCACAATGTTGGGTTTCTCCTAATATGGTTCATTTATCTCATGGAAACTAAAAGCAGGGTTGGTTTAGCTCTTGCAGCGCCTAATTGTTTAAAGTGAACTCTTTCACGTTAAAAAAACCGGGCGTATTCATTTCTCATGTAATGATAGTTTGTTTGGAAATGCAAACAATACTGATTTCAGGTGAGACGGCTCGTCCCGAGCTGACTCACCTGAATCTGTAATGTTTGCAAAAACCTGAATATTGTCTTTCACGTTGAAAGTGTTAAAAGAAGACTTGTCTATCACTTTTGAGACATTCGATCCCCGGTCACATTTCTTTCCAAGACCTTGGCGCGTAGGTTTGTTTTGATAGCATAACGACTGTAGCATTGGCATCAGGATAAAACTACCATCTATACTGGCCATTTACCAAGGAAACGCCGTGATGTTAACTGTTTCAGTGCCGAATTGTTCAAAGTAGACTCTTCCATGTAGACAATCGAGTGTGTCCATTTCTCAATTTATGAAAGTTTTGGACTATTTTGGTAACTAAAAGGCAAACAATGCTGATTTCAGGTGAGACAGCTCGTTACGAGCTGAATCACCTGAATCTGCATTGTTTGCAAAAACCTCAATATTGCCTCTGGCGCTGAATGAGTTAATGAAATACTGTTGAAAGCACGTACAACTTAATACAAAATAATCATATAACTCAAACAGGGAGCGCGTGGTCATAACCGGAATGGAAAAGAAAGACCGAACGATGGGTAATGTCTCTTTGGAAGATAATGGTGTAATTGTATAGCGTCAACCTCTGATACCGACGGTCAAGCTCGAATCCCGTGAGGAGCTGGTTCGGCCTTTGGGACTTTTACAAACAAACGGTGCGAGTACTGAAGTCTCCAGAAACGCTAAATGTATAAGATAAATAACATTTCAACTTGTTGTAATTGATGTGCAACTAACTAAGTTAGAATGCTACCAAATCTTGGGTTATAAAACACAAGTGTTTGTTGGGCGTACTTGAACTTTTTCTCGTATAAGAATAACCTATCTATATAAATATTAAGATTTGGTGAATGAATGCAAAATGAATTAATGTATTACCACTAGTCTTGCTTTGTAACTGTCTCTTACTGTTTTTAAACAAGTATTTATCGACAAAGAAATATCGTGTTCTACACTTTAACAATAATTGAAATTTGTCCCGAATATAAATAACCTATCTATATAAATATTAAGATTTGATGTATGAATGCAAAATGAATGGATGTATTACCACTAGTCTTGCTTTGTAACTGTCTCTTACTTTTTTAAACAAGTATTTATCGACAAAGAAATGTTGTGTTCTACACTTTAACATTAATTGCTGAGATTTACCATTCATCTTTACCATAAAAGTATGTATGAATTCAAAGGCGCAATTGTTGTCAGCAAAACGGTATCTGCTTACAAGGTACCTCGGATATAAAAATCAAATACGATTTCAAACACTTAATGACACATGATTCACAGTGAGGTATAGACGGAGTTCATATGCTGTCATTAAAGTGAATCAATCAAATTTTATTTCAAAATCGTTTTGAACTTAAAACTAATACACCTTTTTACGGCAGCATCTTGTAATGGGGAATCATGTTTGTATCGATGTATTGTTCACTGCGAGTGACTATAATAAATTAATAATGTTTTTATATGAGCCGTTCCATGAGAAAACCAACATTGTGGAGTCTACGTAAAGTATCGACCAGGATCAGCTTCAGCATGCTGCCGCGCAGGCCAATCCGGACAGACAATTTTCGCCTCCTGCGGATTTTCAGTTTCAGGAATCATTACTCTATACCTCTATCCCCCTGAGACGTAAAGTGTTGGCCTGGATTAGCCTGCGCGGACTGCGATACATTACGCTAGGTCCATAGTCTTGTTTTTTTTTTTGTGGAACGGTTTAATATTTATTTTTTTAGTGTTCATCAAAGGAAATATATCTCGATATTACATGTAACCCTTTCCCTCATATAGACGCTTTCTGACGATTCTGCAGCAGACAGCTTTTTGAAAACATAGTGACAAAAGAAGAAATCATAGATTATCCATTCAATTATAGAGACTTTCTATGTTTTGACAAAATATGTTCAAAGTCGTCTGCTGCAGTGTTGTCGTATGGGGGAAAGGGTTAAGCAAATAATATGTTCTATCCATTTCGTGGTTTTTAGTAACTAACTACAATGATAGACCGCCTAGGTGATGTAGTGGTCATAGCGTCCGCAATGAGAGATCGGTACCTGGGTTCGATTCGATCCGCGATCGCGTCATACCGAAGACTCTAACAATGGTATTAATGGAAGACATCCTTTGCGCTCAGTATTGCAGGGACAGAATTACAAGTGAAACGCTTACCAGCAGAACTGGTAATTTAATGCGCTAACTAGCAGAACTGGTAATTTGATGCGCTAACCAGCAGAACTGGTAATTCGATGCGCTTACAGCATCACTGGTAATTTGATGCGCTAACCAGCAGGACTGGTAATTTGTCCAGGAAACGCTTACCAACATAACTTGGTAATTGTCCAGTAAACGCTTACCAGCAGCACTGGTAATGTGTGCAGTAAACGCCGTGATATAACTTAATACTGTATGAAATGGCGTAAAATACTAATGAAACACAAACAATCAGAGGAGAGTTAGAGACACAGTAAACAGAGAAGACATCTTTTTTTAAAAATTACATTCACTCTTTGATACAGTGCGCTTAGCACGGTAAAATCCACTTAAAACTTTAATTCAATTTTCTACAACAGGCACGTAATTGTTCAACCCTCCATTCATTCCCCAGATGAAGAAGGAATACTTTTTTAATTGCCGATATTGACGAGATCAAACCAGACAATTTATTTCATTAAGTTATATTTTCGAATAGAATATAAGCATACTTATTAAACCCTTTCCCTCATATGACAAGTATGCAACAGACGAGGACCTGTGGTACGATATGCCGACGCCTTTCTACTGTACCACTGTGTTCCACTTTAACAAAATCAATCCTTTAATCCCGGTTTATCTGCAGCAGACGACTTTGGCACTAGAGGCAACAGTATTTTATATCATTTTTACTGAACGTATAGTAACTTAAAATAGTTGAAACCATCTGTGTGGCACAAGGAGAAATGAGCCGTCCCGCGAGAAAACCAAACACTGTGGACTCTGCGTAAAGTATCGACCCGGATCAGCCTAAGCATGCTGCGCAGGATTACCCGGACATAAACTGTTCGCCTCCTGTGCATTTTCTGTTTCAGGAATCATTACTCTATACATCTATCCCCCTGAGACGGAATGTGTCGGCCCGGATCAGCCTGCGCGGACTGCGCAGGTTGATCTGGATCGATACATTACGCAGAGGTCATGATGTTGGTTTTCTCGCGGGACGGCTCAGCTTGTTCTACTTATTACAGTTATGTTCTCAAAAAGCGTCTACTTCAGATTCATCAAAATGCGTCTACTTCAGATTCATCAAAAAGCGTCTACTTCAGATTCATCAAAAAGCGTCTACTTCAGATTCATCAAAATGCGTCTGCAGGTGTGACATGGCGATCAAGAAGGAGTATTTATTATATTTAGAGAGTTTTTATTTGATCAATAATCATAATACACGCCCTTTCTATGACTTTATAGACATTATTTGTGGTTAAATACATAAGAGTGAATATCAAATTATATAAATACATCCCCGAGAGCAAATATTGCCAATTATTTACCCTTACCATGTTATATGTAGCTTTAACCCTTTTACCATTTACAGACGCGTTTTCACCCACCTGCAGCAGAAGTTTCTTTAAAAAACATTGTGACAAAAATGGGTAACTTGATCGTATTATGCTATTTCTGCCTTTGCTACAATGTTTTTATTTATATTAAAATATCTGTTTTCATGGATAGACATTTTCCCTGTTCATGTCGAGTTGTTTTCAAAAGGGTCTGCTTCAAATTTATTGTATGTGGGAAAGAGTTTAACAACATGCGCGTACCCTTTTATTTATTGCATTGCACACTAACGTGCTATCTATATATAACAAGATCAGCCTGCACATTAGTTCAGTCTTATATTGGTCTTAATTGCTCGCTACTCATTTAGCAGTACCTAGTAAGGACTAACTCTTTAACATGTTAGCACTAGTCGAAAACCAGAGATTGTGATACACGTTGACGGAATTCAGCGGGTTTATTCAGTGGACCGCGATCTATGACCCAGATCAACCAATTATCTATGACTTTTAAATGGTTGAGCTACGACCTTCGATCCTGGTTAACCAATTATGTATGTTTTAACAGTGGTTGATCTACGACCTTCGATCCAGGTTAACCAAATATGTATGCTTTAACAGTGGTTGAGCTACGACCTTCGACCCAGGTTAACCAAATATGTATGCTTTGACAGTGGTTGAGCTACGACCTTCGACCCAGGCTAACCAAATAAGTATGCTTTAACAGTGGTTGATCTACGATCTTCGACCCAGGTTAACCAGTGTTGTATGTTTTAACAGTGTTTGATCTACGATCTTTGACCCAGGCTAACCAAATAAGTATGCTTTAACAGTGTTTGATCTACGATCTTCGACCCAGGCTAACCAAATAAGTATGTTTTAACAGTGGTTGATCTACGATCTTCGATCCAGGTTATCCAATTGTGTATGTTTTAACAGTGTTTGAGCTACGATCTTCAACCCAGGTTAACCAATTGTGTATGTTTTAACAGTGTTTGAGCTACGATCTTCAACCCAGGCTAACCAAATAAGTATGCTTTAACACTGGTTGATCTACGATCTTCGACCCAGGTTAACCAATTTTGTATGTTTTAACAGTGTTTGATCTACGATCTTCGACCCAGGCTAACTAAATAAGTATGCTTTAACAGTGGTTGATCTACGATCTTCGACCCAGGCTAACCAAATAAGTATGCTTTAACAGTGGTTGATCTACGATCTTCGACCCTGGTTAACCAATGTTGTATGTTTTAGCAGTGGTTGAGCTACGATCTTCCACCAAGTTATTTTAACAGGGGTTGAGCCTCGATTCATAACCCAGATCAACCAACTACGGTTTTCTCAATGATCTACGACGTACTTATTTCACACACCTTTGTTTGGCGTACTTAATTGTTCCCCCGTAAAATAATTACATATCTATATAAGTTTCAAGATGTTATGATTAAATGAAAAATGAATGAATGTATTAATACAAGTCCTGCTACGTGACTGTCTCTCACTTTTTAAAAAAAAAATAAGTACAGGTTGTCAGAATAAAGGAAAACTCTTAAGGGGTAGTATTAAATGGGCCAAGAATAAAATAACATGTCACCATAAATATATTTCATTGATTTGTTAAGTATTGACACTCTACGTATAATTTATGCCTTGCGCAAATTTAACCCTTACCCACATGGACCAAATCGGCAGTAGACGACTTTGAAAATATTTAGTCAAATATATGAAATTCTCTATACATAAAGGAACAACTAGTAAATAAAGTTGAACATATTGTCACAATGTTTTCAAAAGTCGTCTGCTGCACGGGCGTCTGATGCGTCTGTGTGTGAGAAAGGGTGTAAACGCCATGTTCAGGGTTTGTTGCATATTGCGCAATGACCCTCATCACCATCTACTTGTTTAAGTTGCGTGTTTTACGATGCTTTCAACATTGTCCCATTGATATCAAAGTGTTTTTCTAGAGGGGAAATTACCAGTACTACTAGCATTGTTTGTCCCGACATCATTTCATTAGCCTTTATTTCTATAACTCCAACTCAGAGCGCCAATGAGGGAAGCCGTTAAATACCTCCTACATTTTAACTTACCCTTTTGGAGTCGTCGGTATGATACGACTTTGTATCGAATCCTGTAAGATTGATTGATTATTTGGTGTTTTACGCCGCTTTCAACGATAGTTCAGTTATATCAAGGCGTTTCCTGGGAAAGTTACCAGTACTACTGATCTATGTGTCCTGACACAAGCCAGTCAGTCGTAATGTTAACCCACACTCCTGCGCACCAAGGATGGCTGCCATTTATACCATTTTTAAAGTCTTTGGTATGACCCGATTGGGGATAGAACCCGCGACCCCACGCACCCGAGGCGGACGCTCTACCACTACACCACCGGGGCGGTCGATTTGTAAGAACATGTGTATAAAGAGAAATGGTGTTGAGATCAGTGGCAGGAATTCAGCGGGATAAGGGTTAACCCTTTCCCTCATACGACAATTCTGCAGCAGACGACTTTGAACTTATTTTGTCAAAACATAGAAAATCTCCATAGTTGAATGGATAACCTATGACACGAAGTGGAAACATTGTGGTAAAAGAAGAAATTGCACGTTTTGTGCATTTTCTTCTTTTGTCACTATGTTTTCAAAAAGCTGTCTGCTGCAGAGGCGTCAGAAAGCGTCTATATGAGGGATAAGGGTTAATCCTCATTCAGATGGGGTGAGAGGTTTACTTGAGACTCATTTACCATGCTCTGTAGAATACACCTAGTTGACTTATACGAAATAGCCCGCGACGCGGGAAAACATACCTTCATGTGAATTAACCCTTTCCCTTATACAACAAGTCTGCAGCCGATCCCCGGTAGCTCAGTCGGTAGCGACGCGGGCTGTCAATCCAGGGGTTGTGAGTTCGAATCTCGGCTAGGCCAACTTTCTTTCCGACGATTGACAAAAGTCAATGCGACATGCGTCATTCGTCTTCCACCAATGGGCTAAGTCTAAGTGGAAAAGCAGCCAGTTGCTTTGGAAGATTGTTGTGTGGAGTACTGGTGTGAGAAAACCAGGAAATGCATGAGTAGGTGAACTGGCCCGCCGTGATATAACTGAGAAATTGTTAAAAACGGCGTTAAACCCCATTCACTCAATCAATCAACAACAAGTCTACAGCAGGTGACTTTGAAAACATATTGGCGAAAATCTGAAATGAATCTGTATATTATAACAGTATAATAATTGAACTACCTTTGAAGCATATCGCATATTATTTAACCCTCTTCCTCATTCAATAAATATGCAGCAGGCGAATTTGACGGAGTAGCTTCTCGCAACATATAAATACACGTTAAACGAACGATGTAGAACAAGATTAGACTTCGCGGATGTACAGGGCAACCTACACCGTTCACATACGTGAGTTTAAAGGTGCTGAAGTCCAAATTGAGATCAGCATTTTGAAATATTGCAACCTTTTGCAAATTGTAATTTTAATATTATTTTGGCAGTAAATGTTGAAAAAAAAAGTCAATTAAAAATCATGAAAATATACCAAATTTGGATAACTTGGTATGGCTACCCAGTAAAAATGAAGTATAAACAATCAATATTGAGATGTCTATTGTACTCAAAAGTGAAATGATTACTCTAATTTTATTTCAAGACAACTTTTGAACAGTTTTTAAACTTTGACTATACTCTCTATAATCTGGAGTTCAGACCTTTAAGGTTGTGTACATCGAGCGTGATTAATATAAAGCTGAATGCTTGTTTCGAAATTAAACCAGATCGCGTTAAAAAACGTCTTGGCTAAGATTTATTAAGCCCTTTTCCGCATACAGCACTTTTAAAACCAGATCTCGTAAAAAATCGTCTTGGCTAAGCTTTGAACAATTCTTTGTAAATGAAAGTAAACTATTTGAAAGAGGAGTTGAAAATATTGTGTGGAAAGCAGAAATATTGAGCAACATTTCTCCTTAACTCTTTCAGCGCAATATTGAGCTTTTTGCAAACAATACAGATTCAGGTGAGTCAGCTCGTAACGAGCTGTCTCACCTAAAATCTGCATTGTTTGGCAGTGAGTTATAAAAATATTCCAAAAATCCTATAACATGAAAATAGAGTCGTCCTAGTTTGAACATGGAATAGTCTACTTTAAATAATTCGGCGCTGAAAGGGTTAAGTCACACTACTTTCTCCTGCAGATGCGTTTAAATGTGCCTGCATATGGGTGATATTTAATTGTTTTTTTTAATTAAAATCCAGTTCAAACATAATTTGCGCTGAATAGTACAGGAATACATTTCCTGTCTTAAATCGGATGTTTCTTCAATAACATTGCCGTTTTAATTATTTTAGCCGGATCACGCAAAAATGTACAAGTTGGCATTTTCTGAACAATGTAGGTTCAGATCAGCATGTACATCTATACCATCTTATCAGAATCTACACAATTGACATCAGTTTCGTCAAGCTGATGTTACGAATATGTGGAAAAACAGTGGTGCAAAGGTAGAGCGTCGGCCTCTCGTACAAAAGGTCCCGGGTTCGAGTCCCGTGATGAGTGGGTTTCTGACTTTGGGATGAGAGCGCGAGTATACTGGTTAAGTCTCCAGGAGGCAGACATCGAGCGTGAATAATATAAGCTGAAAGCTTGTTTCGCAATCGATGTAAAATAAATAAGTTTAAACTAATGACTATGTGGAAGAGTGGAGATCTTGATCAGACTGTCCTGCTGTCGTTTCATACCCAATACATATACTTTAAAATGACATAACGCCGTTTTCTACAATGTGTAGACATACATGCTGGCCAGTTCATCTACCCATTTACTACATGGCTTTTTTACACCAGTATTTCAATTAACGATATTTTCAAGAAATTGGCTACTTTTCCACATAAATTGTTAGTCCATTGGTAGACGAAAAATTGCTCTTATCGCATTATTTACCCATTGAACTCCGTAACATAACTGTATAACCGTTGAAAACGACGTAAAACATTGTTCACACTCATTTAAAAATTATTCCACGGATTAAACTCGCCGAGCTTCCTATTAAATTGCGTTTATTTTTTTCAGATATTGTTTCAAATAAAACAGTTTGAAATTATAGTTTAATACAAATAACAGTTGTACAAAAAACAGTACTTAAGATAGAAGCGATTGTTGATATCTATGTTTCAGCAAATAGCAGGAAATAGCAGGTTTATGATTTACGTTATTTGCTTTGCAATTACGTGCGTGATATTGTTATGATTATCACAACGCTTCAAGAGCATTCACGAATGCACCCTACACTGTATACTTATTTTCGAGTGCAGTGATTGATTGTTTATTTGGTGTTTTACGCCGCTTTCAACATTGTTTTCTGTAACGGCGTTTCCTGGGTATGTTACCTTTTATACTGACACCAGCCAGTCGGTCGTAATGCTGACCCCGCAACGACTACCATTTTATCAATGCCTTTGGTGTTATCCCAGCGGGAGTATCAAACCCCTCTACCTCTCGCATCCGAGGCGGACGCTCTAGCGTCGGGGATTTGGAACCCTTGGGCAAGTCACATTTCCTAGCCTAGAACAGGTTCGTTACCCAGAGATCATGAATAATTGAACCCTTGGGCAAGTCACATTTCCTAGCCTAGAACAGGTTCGTTACCCAGAGATCATGAATAATATTGAACAGTTGTCGTGATATAACTGAAATAATGTTGAAAAACGGTGTTAAACTATAATTAAGCAAACAAAAGTAGCATCAGGTATCATCTGTAAAATTGTGGATTTTAGTTTTGACGGAGAGTTGGAAACACTGTGCAAAAAGGTGAAAATGTTCGAGATGAGAACTCAAACGATGTATGCGTTAAGTAAAGTGTTACGCGATATGGTTTGTGATATTCAAGGTTTAGAAAAAACCAAGTTTGAAATAAACTTCAGATACAATAAGCAACGTGTTTTACATCAAGGTGTATTCAATAGAACACTTGAAAGTGACGCGAGGAATACATTCGTTAAGAAAGTGTCTTGTTGAATGGTGCTTCTATATAATAATAACTGTTGAAATATAAAAAAAATGGAATATACTTTTGAATATTGGTATAACTTTTTCCACCATGTAGACGTATTTTGACGCATGCGAACCAAACGACTTTTGAAAACATTGTAACAAAAGGAGAACTTGCTTATTATGAGCATTGTATGCATTTTTTCAATTTTGCAGCAATGCGTTCAATGCAACTTTTATTTGTAGAGATTCCTCATATTTTTATTAGATGTTTTTAAAACTCGTCTACTGCAGAATTGTTTTATGACGAAAAGGGATAAGATAATCAACTTCGAGTCATGGAACGTGAAATACGCGTCCCATTGGTCTTTAACTAGCCTACTGTCTTCTTATACGGTTTTATAGTACATTCTCGACTCAATTAATGTTCGAAGCGCATTTATAGATTGAGCCATTGTTCATAAACTAACAATGGATTTTAAAGTGTGTTTTATGGTGTTTAGTGTGTTCATTGTTGGAGTTTCTGGTTTTCATAGACGCTGGCAAGTAAGTATCTCTAACTCATTTTTTAATTTCATGCTTTCTTTCATTGTTTAATATATACAGCTGAATAGGGTGCTCTTTTATATGTATACATGGTATTCTAGGAGAACAAATCTAGCCGATTTCTTTTACAGATTATTAAAAAATTAAAACCCACATTTCATAAAAGACATTGCAGTGTATGTATGTACAATATTAAAAGGAAGAGAGGATTAAATTAAATGTATAAGGACACACATGAATATAGTTTTCTATTTGTATGTATAAATGTATGTGATGTATTTGGGCCAGTGTTCTGTATCTACAAATAAATAGTTGAACTTTCTTTGAAAAATTTAATCCACTATTCCTATGAATTGTATAGCGGATTTTGTATCAAACTCTTTCCCCACATACAAACAATCTGAATAAGACGTTAAATGAAACATAAATTATTGATTAAAGTTGAAAAGATTGTGACAAGAGGAAAAATTGCTCATATTTATCGAATGGCAGATTTTCTTTCTGAGGACATAGCATGCCATCTTTCATGACGATTTCGGGGTTTATTGTATAGATCTACGTAACGGGTTCTCACAAAGGGATATAGTAGTTACGCTTGTTGCACTACTGATTTACGTCTTTGTGTCAAAAGTGACATATGGGTGTCCACTACATGTATACAATCGGACAGTGTGAAGAGTCTCCGGAGATTTCTATTTTTATTGGGGATTTACGCCGTTTTCAACATTATTTCAGTTTTATCGGGGCGACACTTCACTTAATCAAGATCCCTGTGTAAAAAAAAAACAGTACTATGCTAGGAAATGTGCCTTGCCCAAGGACACTCCATCATAACCGTTGCGCCGCGACTGGGGATCGAACCAGGGGACGCCTGGTTACAAATAACCTACGCTAATAATGTTAATGTACAGAGAAGCACATTATTCTTCACTTCTCGCGGATGCAAAAAGACCCCACATCACTGGACACAGCTCACTTGAATACTGGAGAGGTCCTTTCGATATATTTGTCTGTGGACCTTGTCCTAAAATAGTTCAAAATAATTAAGCAGGAATGTTCCAGTTCCCTATGATGTCCTCGTCTAAAACTGTTCAAAACAATGAATGTTCCAGTTCCCTATTAGGCACTCGTCTAAAATTGTTCAAAATAAATTCTCAGGAATGTTACAGTTCGCTATTAGGCCCTCGTCCAAAATTGTTGAAAATAATTCCGCAGGAATGTTTCAGTTCCCCTTTGTGGCCATCGTCTGAAATTGTTCAAGATAATATCGCAGGTATGTTCCAGTTCCCTATGTGAACATATTCTAAAGAATTTCAAAATGATTTCGCAGGAATGTTTAAGTTCTCTATTAGGCCCTCGTCATTTCGCAGGAATGTTCCAGTTCTCGATGTGGCCGTCTTCTAAAATTGTTTAAAGTAATTTCGCAGGAATGTCTCAGTTCCCTATGTGGCCTTCGTCTAAAATTGTTCAAAGTAATTTCGCAGGAAGGTTCCAGTTGCCTAGGTGGCCCTCGACTGAAATTGTTCAAAGTAATTTCGCAGGAAGGTTCCAGTTGCCTATGTGGCCCTCGTCTGAAATTGTTCAAAGTAATTTCGCAGGAAGGTTCCAGTTGCCTATGTGGCCCTCGTCTGAAATTGTTCAAAATAATTTCGCAGGAAGGTTCCAGTTGCCTATGTGGCCCTCGTCTAAAATTGTTCAAAATGATTTCGCAGGAAGGTTCCAGTTGCCTATGTGGCCCTCGACTGAAATTGTTCAAAGTAATTTCGCAGGAAGGTTTCAGCTACGTATGTGGCCTTCGTCTAAAATTGTTCAAAGTAATTTCGCAGGAAGGTTCCAGTTGCCTAGGTGGCCTTCGACTGAAATTGTTCAAAGTAATTTCGCAGGAAGGTTCCAGTTGCTTATGTGGCCCTCGACTGAAATTGTTCAAAGTAATTTCGCAGGAAGGTTCCAGTTGCCTATGTGGCCCTCGTCTGAAATTGTTCAAAGTAATTTCGCAGGAAGGTTCCAGTTGCCTATGTGGCCCTCGTCTGAAATTGTTCAAAGTAATTTCGCAGTAAGGTTCCAGTTGCCTATGTGGCCTTCGACTGAAATTGTTCAAAGAAATTTCGCAGGAAGGTTCCAGTTGCCTTTGTGGCCCTCGTCTGAAATTGTTCAAAATAATTTCCCATATCCTGAAATCCGCATTGTTTGCAATTCAGACATTACATTTTACCAAAATTCCCGTTGGACGAAAACTTGAGTGGTTCAATTGTCAACATGGTAGAGTCGACTTTGTGAAAGAGTAAAGTGAATATTCGGACCATGTCATGCGAAACCCGACATTCTAGTGTATGTATGGGTCGCGTAGAACAAGCCTTAATTATGTAGGGCACCAATGTTATCGGAATCGAATGCATTTGTAATATTGTCACAGAACAGTTTTCCCATGTAACTCTCATCTAAAATTGCTCAAATAATTGAAAGAAAACTCAAGCAAAACCCATAGTGTATTTGTGGGAAGTGTAGACAAAGACCCCGTTTAGGTACCAATAGTGTTTAGGTACCAATAGTGTTTAGGTACCAATAGTGTTTAGGTACCAATAGTGTTTAGGTACCAATAGTGTTTAGGTACCAATAGTGTTTAGGTACCAATAGTATCGTAATAGACGAACAATAATGTTTATAAGAAGTACCCTGACACGTTACGTATATATTTGGCCCATGTCATAACAAAAATAACTTTCGGTTTTGTTGCATATATAATTATATATTTCGATCGTTTTTGTTGGAAATGTCTTACTCGTTACTGAAAACATAGCTTTACCAAATGTGGACAAAGCACTTTAATGAAAAGAGAGGTTGAAAAATTGTGACAAAAGGAGAAATTTCTACTGTTGAGCTATTTCCCATTTACAATGCTGTCGTGTTATATTGTTATGCTTTTAAATGCGTCTACATATTGGAAAGCTTTAAGTGTTCGTTCGAATGCGAACACTGGCTATAATTATGACTATATATCTTTCCTATAGTATCCCTTTCCCTCACCCATACGCATGTTGACACATCGCCTTTGTGTAGCACTCTGGCCAGCTACATCAAATTTTCCACGAGGAAAACACAGGTAAATAAACGAGATCGTATAGTGATACATTTGTTTATTTAAATAGGTAAACTAGAGTCTCACGACTCTCTCTCTCTCTCTCTCTCTCTCTCTCTCTCTCTCTCTCTCTCTCTCTCTCTCTCTCTCTCTCTCTCTCTCTCAGGCCTGTCCATCCTCTCTCCCTAGAGCCCATGCCTCTCCTCCCTCTATCTCTGCATGCCTCTCTATCTAAGCAATGTCTCTCCCCGCTCCCTCAAAAACATACATTTATATACTACAGGGCTGGCGCCGTATACACGTGATATCCCGTATATAGTTATACCCTCAAGGGATCTAATATCTCACGTATATACCTCTATACCTCTACCCTCATTGTGTTACATTTGTCACAATGTTTACAATATTATTTCATACATTTTGAAATGTCTTTTACATCTAATATATTATCAAATTCGTTTGCTGTAGATTTTGTGTATGTGTAAAAGGGTTGTATGAAATAAGAAACCTGCTTTCGAGATACGTGAACATCTGCTATAGATGTGTCAAAATACGTCTACATGTGAGATAGGTTTAAATTGTTGTTTGTCTTTAGTCTCTTTGTATTTATACGAAACCTACATTACGAGAAGGGTATATGTCTGCTATAGAAGCGTCAAAATGCGTCTACATGTGAGATAGGTTTAAATTGTTGTTTGTCTTTAGTCTCTTTGTATTTATACGAAACCTACATTACGAGAAGAGTCTAGGTCTTCTATAGAAGCGTCAAAATGCGTCTGCATGTGAGATAGGTTTAAATTGTTTCAAATGCCGTCACCGGCTATAAGTGTATTTAGTCTATTTGTGTTTATACGAAACCTACATTTCGAGATGAGTCTAGGATGATATTAAATCATATGATTTTTGGGACGTGACACGGGGTCATTTAATATACTCTACTGTCTATCAAAGATGCCAGACTCAATAGGACTATTGAACGTCGAGAATTTTACTTTTAACACTTTCACTGCCGAGTAATCACAAAGTCAACTCTTCCATGTTCAAAATTGGCCCACTCCATTTTTCGTCCATGAGGATCATTTTTTAAATGTAATGTCTAGGTGGTAAACGATGCATATTTCAGGAGGGACAGCTCGGTTCAAGCTGTCTCACATGAATCTGCATTGGTTGCAAAAGCTTTTAATTGCCTTTGGTAGCGTAAGGGTTATCCCTTTCCCACATACAACAAACTTGCAGCAGACGACTTTGAAAACCTATCGACAAAAATATTGAAATTCTATTTAAATGAAGGACTACTTAATTAATATAGTTGAAAACATTCGTACTGAATGATTTTTACATTTGCAACACTATATTGAAAAGTCTTTTGCTGCAGAGGCTCCAGGAAGCGTCGATATATGGGAAAATGGATGGCAATCACTGCAAGATGAAGTACATTTATAATAGCTTACATGTCTGAGTCTCTCAAGAAAATGATAGCGCGATCAGATCACTCACCGGGCTATATGATATTACGTTTAACCTTTGACCTTAAATTGACAATGGTGCGATGCTCTGGGACAATTCGTCTCCGATGCAAAAAAATCACAATGACTTCTTTAGGCTTTACTAAATTGATCAAACTAGTGAATAAAGTAAATGACATCCGTTAATGTAATCAGGCACTGATCCTACTAATATACATGTTATATCTAATAGATTCAAAATATATTTGGACGAGGTATCCGACTATTTCTCATAGTGATTGGTATCCGATTCTGAATAATTCGGAACCAGCAAATCCAGTCAAGACTGTTTCGCCTTAAGTTTATTCGCCTATTCCACAGCGCTTCCTTTATTCGATGCATCCTGCAGCAATATTTGGACGTGTTTGCAAAAAGAGCTTATTAAAGTTTGTCCATTTACAGACCTGCTTGAAGTAAATGGCGGAATAACAGAACTATTCCTTTTTTTGGGATATCAAATATATAAGTAATGTTCTTTCGACGGAAGGGAATTGATTGTCCATAGACAGAATGAAATGCGCTTGTGTATGCGCGTTCAATTGTATGCCATCTTTTTATGTTGGCTTTCATGTTGCTCATTGATCGAATTATGTATTATATTGCATTTGATTTATTTACTATTGCATTATGTTTGTGTTTGTATTTGTATTGAATATATTGCTTTGTTGAGCCCTATTTTTCACACAAACGTATTTGTCACATGTTGTGAGGAATACGTGCGAATTGTTCACATGTTGTGAGGAATACGTGCGAATTGTTCACATGTTGTGAGGAATACGTGCGAATTGTTCACATGTTGTGAGGAATACGTACGAATTTGTTATATGTTGTCAGGAATTCGTGCGAAATCTTCACACATTCTGTGATATATACGTTTTGTTACGCTACGCCCTAGTGGAGCTGAAACGAATTCATCACATGCTAAACGCAAGATGAAAACATTAAAAAACCCAGCTATTTTGTTTGGATAAACGTAAACTTCACACAATAAGACAAATCAGAGAAAGATGGTCATTTATTTTGTTAACATTAGATTATTACATACTAAACGCGTAATATGATAAAACTGTTGCAATCATCGCCGGCGATATGTACAGACTTGGGCGTTGAAGACTCATGCTTTTCAATAGTTCTACACAATAGCTGTCAACCCTCTCTTAAACGAACCTTGTTTGCTGGATTATTGGAATTGTTTTCAAGAAGAATCATTTCCTGGACTAGTCGTGGTAGCAATGTAAACGGAAACGTTCGTTTTTAGGCGTCCGCCTTTTTTCAATGATTGATTTAATTCGTTGTTGATGCAATATTCGTAATTCTCAACGAAAGCGGTCTCCCGATTTTTCTTCCGGTACTTCTACCACGGATTTTTCCTCCCGATCTTCATCGACGGATTCTTCTTACAGTATTTCATCCAAGGATTCATCTTCCAGTACTTCACCCATGGCTTCTTCTTCCGGTACTTTATCCAAGGATTCTTCTTCTAGTACCTTACTCACGAATTCTTCTTCGGGTACTTTATCAAAGGATTCTTCTTCCGGTAGTTAACACACGAATTCTTCTTCCAACAGTTAACAAACGGATTCTTCTTCCAGTACTTCACCCACGAATTCTTCTTCCAACAGTTCACAAACGCATTCTTCTTCCGGTACTTCACCCACGAATTCTTCTTCCAACAGTTAACAAACGGATTCTTCTTCCGGTACTTCACTTACGAATTCGTCTTCCAACAGTTAACAAACGGATTCTTCTTCCGCTACTTCACCCACGAATTCTTCTTCCAACAGTTAACAAACGGATTCTTCTTCCGGTACTTCACCCGCGAATTCTTCTTCCAACAGTTAACAAACGGATTCTTCTTCCGGTACTTCACCAACGAATTATTCTTCCAACAGTTAACAAACGGATTCTTCTTCCGGTACTTCACCTACGAATTCATCTTCCAACAGTTAACAAACGGATTCTTCTTCCGATACTTCACCTACGGATTCTTCTTCCGGTACTTCACCCACGAATTTTTCTTCGGGTACTTCACCCACGGATTCCTCTTTCAATACTTCACCTACGGATTCTTCTTCCGGTACTTCACTTACGAATTATTCTTCCAACAGTTAACAAACGGATTCTTATTCCGGTACTTCACCTACGAATTATTCTTCCATCAGTTAACAAACGGATTCTTCTTCCGGTACTTCATCCGAGGATTCTTCTTCGAATACTTCACCCATGGATTCTTCTTTCCGTACTTTACCCACGGATTCTTCTTCCGGTACTTCACTTACGAATTATTCTTCCAACAGTTAACAAACGGATTATTCTTCCGGTACTTCACCTACGAATTATTCTTCCATCAGTTAACAAACGGATTCTTCTTCCGCTACTTCATCCGAGGATTTTTCTTCGAATACTTCACCCACGGATTCTTCTTTCCGTACTTTACCCACGGATTTTTCTTCCGGTACTTCACCAACGGATGCTTCTTCCAATACTTCACCCAATGATTCTTTTTTCGGTACTTCACCCACGGATTCTTCCTCTGGTACTTCACCAACGGATTCTTCTTGCAAAACATCAGCCACGAATTCATCTTCCAACAGTTAACAAACGGATTCTTCTTCCGATACTTCACCTACGGATTCTTCTTCCGGTACTTCACCAACGCATTCTTCTTCCGGTATTTCACCCACGGATTCTTATTCGGGTACTTCACCCACGGATTCTTCTTCCAATACTTTACCAACATATTCTTTTTCCAATACTTCGCCCACGAACTCTTCTTCCAATACTTCACCCACGGATTCTTCTTCCGGTACTTCACCCACGAATTCTTCTTCGGTTACTTCTCCCACGGATTCTTCTTCCGGTACTTCACCAACGGATTCTCCTTCCAATACTTGACCCACGCATTCTCCTTCCAGTACTTGACCCACGGATTATTCTTCCAATACTTCACCCACGGATTCTTCTTCCGGTACTTCACCAACGGAATCTTCTTCCAATACTTCACCTACGGATTCTTCTTCCGGTACTTCACCTACGGGTTCCTCTTCGGGTACTTCTCCCACGAATTCTTCTTCCGGAACTTCATACAGCGATTCTCTTTCCTGTTCGGATTCTTCTTCTGGTTCTTCATTCACGGATTCTTCACCCGGATATTTGTCCACGGATTTAATATCCCGGTTCTTCACACACGGAGACCTCTTCCGGTTCTTCCCCCAGCGATTCTCCTTCCAGTTCTTCTCTTATGAATTCTTCTTTCGGTTCTTCTCGCATGACATTATCTTCTAGTTGTTCTATGCATTCTTCTTCCGGTTCGTCTCGCATGACATTTTCTTGTAGTTGTTCTATGTATTCTTTTTTGGGTTCTTCACCAACGAGTTCTAATTCCAATTGTTTACCCACTGATTCGTCAGCCGGTCGTTCAAGCCAGTACCGCACTGTAAATTCTGAACGCTATCCTTGATTTGGCTCCTCGGTTTTTTTTTTAATTTCCACAAGATATCTACCCACAGACTTGATGTCTATAACTTTTCCAAACGGAATATGTCGTTTGGCCGGAACTGGTGTTGTACGAAACGTATATTTGAGTAACACGCGTTCTCCAATTTCGTATTTGCTTGGTCGTTTGGAAGTGGAAAACATTGTGACAAAAGGAGAAATTGCACGTTCTGTGCAATTTCTTCTTTTGTCACTATGTTTTCAAAACGCCGTCTGCTTTAATCCTTTCCCTCATACGACAAATCTGCAGCAGACGACTTTGAACATATTTTTTCAACAAATGGAAAATCTCTTTAAATTAAATGGATAACCTATGACTAAAAGCGGAAAACATTGTGGCAAAAGGAGAAATTGCTCGTTTTGAGCAATTTCTTCTTTTGTAACTATGTTTTCAAAAAGCCGTCTGCTGCAGAAGCGTCGAAAAGCGTCTATATGAGGGAAAGGGTTAACTGTTGCAGGCAAGTTGCCACACACACGAGTACACAGAAGTTTGATAATCCTGTAAACTTGTTATGACAAATACGTTCGTATCAAATCCCTTCAAAAAAGTGAAACGAATAGGTCACATTTTCTCGTTGTGACATATTCGCGCGTATTCTTCACAAATGTGTGAGGAAATCGCACGTATTCCTCACATGTGTAACAAATACATGTGTGTGAAAAATAGGGCTCAATATAGCTTCCAAATGGGCTGGTTATCCTTTATGAACAAAACATAGAATTAAAACGAACTAAAGTAAACTATCAAAACGGCAGAATATCGAAATGAGCAACGCACACAGCAAAGGAATGTGTGCGTAAACAGGTTCATTTGCATGATAAATATCATCATGTTCACTTAATATTCTTAAAACGAACATTTTTCTCTTATTTTATATTCCAAACGGATTTGAAATCGTGTTGAAATAATTGAACATCTCACACATTAAGTCTCATTTTGTCTCATTTGCTACGTCAGGGGACAGTTATAATATCGTGCCTTCGAATTGAGGGATTGCCGCGAGAAAACAAATACAGCGTCATCTGATTTGGGGTCGTTCATGACAAAAAGCCACAAGTTTACTTTTTCGAACAGTATATATCCTGATCACAGCCTTTATATCCACATATTCTGATCAAGATTTAGAATGTTCAATTATTATATACACACGCTTCTCAGAATATTCTATCAACTGGTGTAAATTCCGATCAGACTGAGCAGGTGGATACTATGATCTGGACCTTCACTGTTCAGAATTTAAAGTTACATGTATACAACTGTTGGAGCTATACTTCTAGTTTTATATCGATGTGTATACTGCGTGCAGGATCGGATGTAACTGTGCGGATTAACAGGCTCGTCCGAGTCTCCGCCGTCCACTCAAGTTTCAAGTCTTATAATAATAGCCTGACTGTCTTCAGATCCATTGCGGGGTTTGAATTACAATGGACACGCAATAACTCGAACTTCCGATAACGAATACGTATTTTGAAAATAATGTAGCAGCAGTTATTATGACTGAGACGATCAATCTGATATTCGGATGCGCTGTTCTCTTGATATGCTTTCATCACTGGCTTGTTTTTCATAATAAATGTGAACCGTTCCACGAGAATATCATCATTGAGGACTCGACCCGGATGAGCCTTAGCATGCCGTGCAGGCTAAGCTGGACGGACACGTTTAGCCTCCTGTGGATGTTCCGTTTCAAGAATCATTACCTCAATACCCCAAAGGCGGAATGTGTCGGCACGGATTAGCCTGTGCGTTAAATACTGAGGTTTAAACTACTTATTATACCGCTTCGAAGAAGACGGGGTACATAGGAGTCACTGTGTCGGGCTGTCTGTCTTGTTGTCGGTTGGTCGGATGCCATATTTTTTACAGAGTTATGGCCCTTTTACTTATTAAGAAAGCCATATTTTGTCCGGCCTATTTCTTACATACCACTGGGTGGAATTCAATAAAATATTACATGAAGCTTCTATACCAAGAGGAAATGTGCATAGCCTAAAGGGGTTACACTTGCATGTTATGGCCCTTTTAATTATTAAGTTATGGTGTAGGTCAAGGTGCTGTTTAGGGGGTATTTATCATCTTCAGTGATAGTTCTAGTTTGAATCTGGCACAAATCGATACATTTCTCGAAAAGTTCGATACCTCGACGTGATTTATATGTAGGTCCGTTTCGACTTTGAGGTTCTCTATACTGCTGATTACGACTTAATTGTCAATGTGGGCTAAACAGTTTGATATAGACTTGCATGATGCATGTACGACTTGACTCGGAGGGGCAGACTGATCTTGATCATCGCTGGTCTTTAAGTCTTACATGTCGTTTATTGTGTGGCGGGTACAAGCTAATGCATATCGCATTTATTATTCTACCTGGTAAAAGGTCTTTAGTCTTTTTCCCGCATGCAGACGTGTTTTGACACTGCTGTAGCAGACGACTTTTAATAGCATTGTGATTTACGGATAAATTGCTCATGATGAACAATTTCTCCTATTATCAGAATGTTTAACAACTTGATTATATAATAACATTGGCATTACAATATGTTTTCCAAATTTGCTCTGACGTTGCCAAAGTCGTCGGCTGCAAATGTGTAGAAAGTTAGGAAAGGCTTAACACTTTTACTGCCGACTTGCACAAAGTCGAGTGTTCCACGTTGAAAATTGGACCACTCCATTCTTCGTCATACAGGAAATTTGGTAAAATGTAATATCTAAGTGGCAATCATTGCTGATTTCAGGAGAGACAGCTCGTGACGAGCTGTCTCTCCTGAAAACTGCATGCTTTGCTAAAGCCTTTAATTGGCATTGGCAGCGAAAGGTTTATGAGGAATAAGGTTTCTGATTGTTCAAATTTGCTCAACACAAATACACCGGCGACTGTTAATGTTTACTTAACTCTTTCAGCGCCAAAGGCAATATTGAGCTTTATACAAACAATGCAGATTCAGGTGAGTCAGCTCGTAACGAGCTGTCTCACCTGAAATCAACATTGTTTGCTTTTTAGTTATCAAAATAGTCCAAATTGTTATTGCATGAGAAATGGAGACGCCCGATTTTGAACATGGAGGAGTCTACTTTAAACAATTTGGCGCTGAAAGAGTTAACAGATAAGGTTCGGGGAATTCCTCGGAGAACTTTGAGAAAACGAAATATTGTTTGCCATAAATCTATATTCAGGTCGTTTCGTGCGATAATGGACAATAAGATGATAATGACCTGCTAATGACTTTTAATTTATTTATATTCGTTGAACTGGTGTTGAAATCCAGGAAGCGTGTGGATACATGTGCGTGTACTAGACACATACGTAGCCGAGCCCCGGTAGCTAAGTCGGTACCGACGAGAGCTGTCAATCCCCTGGTTGCTCGGCCAACATTCGTTCCGAAGTGTGACAAAAGTGACTGTGACAAGCGTCATTCGTCTTCCACCAATGGGCTAACAGTCTAAACGAATAGCAGCTCGTTGCTTGGAAAGAATGTTGTGTGGAGTACTGGTTTTGGGGAAGCCGGGAATCACATGAGAACTAGCCTCCGTTATATGACTGAAAAATTATTGTTGAAAACGGCGTTAAACCCCATGGTCATATATGTAATAACGTTATCAATTTCCGTTTTGTAAGTACGATTATTATTCTTTTTAAGCCTGTCTCTGCAAAAGGATTACCTGATGTCTTTTGTGATCCCTGTACATGTAGAGAGATCCAGATCAGCTCGATCAAGATACACGCTGTTCGCATATTATTTACATTAGCTTGTTAGGAGCTTCTGTTAACTTGTGTATATTCTGATCAGATGGAGGAGATAAACATGCTGATCAGGAGTTACACTGTTAAAAAATCACAGATTGTACCTTTTCCCACGGACTGGCGAATATGACATTGACCCTGCATTATTATATTGACATTGTTCGAAAGTGAAAGTAGAATAGGTGAAAAAGTAGTTTTGACCCAGCCTGATTTCGTACAAAATGACGGTAGCAATCTTCGTGAGGTGAATTCTGTTTTGCATGATACATAACCCCCATTTTGTTTGCATTACTTTAAAGCTTAGACGTAACCCTTTTCAATAATAGAGGGTGTTCTACCCGTATTATAGAACGTGTAACTATAATACAATATAAGTTATTGGGTAGATTACGAAGTTAAAAGTTCAGTCAAAACTGTAGTTAATCCGTAAACGTATACGAAAACGGTGCATTTGTGCATGCGTCTGACAAAAGTTCTTGTTTTCAAATGTCGTCTGCTTTAGCTGCAGATTGGTATACACGTATCTTGAAATTGGAACGTGCAATATTTGATCTCTAAGAAAAAGTTGTGTTTGGCGAGGAATAAACCAATTATGCAAACTAAAAGTAATACATATCAATTTAACTCTTTCAGCGCCAAAGGCAATATTGAGGTTTCTGCAAACAATACTGATTCAGGTGAGTCAGCTCGTAACGAGCTGTCTCACCTGAAAACAGCATTGTTTGCCTTTTAGTTATCAAAATAGTCCAAACTTTTATTACATGAGAAATGGAGACGCCCGATTTTGAACATGGAAGAGCCTACTTTAAACAATTCGGCGCTGAAAGAGTTAATCATCTTACAGATCGTTTATCATTGATTAGATAAACTCTCGACATTTGACGAACGATAAAGAAATGAGTAAAACATATCAATTATTTCAATCCCTACTTTGGAAACTAACATGATATTATAAGTTATTGGGTTTGTTAATGATCCACTACGCAAATATAGGGTGTCTGTAGGATTAATAGGGGGCGAGGCGATAGCCGAGTTCCACTATTCATCCAACAGACCCCCTATATTTCCGTAGTGGGTCAGTAACAAACCCAATAATGTATTTATTTCGTCGACCACTTTAAACTGAACTATACTGTAACTTGTTGATATGTGTTGGTAGCATAATATGACGTGTAAGATCTATCAATATTGATTAAAGAACTGGAATAGATATATTATTTAAAAAGATACACCGGTTCAACATGAACACATTTATTTCAATTCATTTCATTTCTTTCTGGGTAACGGGTAACATTTGAGAGCCACTTTACGAAAACCAACCTTTGAACTGACTTTTTTACTTTACTCACCCCCTATGGAATTTACTCACCCCCTATAGAAATATAGGGGGTCTGCACGTGACACGCTTTAACCTATGAAATTGCTAGAAGTTCGTGGGAGGCGAAATAATACAACATAGTAAGACAGAAAAGGAGTTCCATAATTGAGGGTTGAAACTGGTTGATTACCATGGACATGGACTTAAACAGAAATCATAACATTTCGGGGATGCAGCTATCCGTGTCATTATACTATTCGGCGAAAGATCAAACGAATACATAAAGGTTCATTTTAGCGTTCGGCTTTCGAATTAACCGATGTTTAATCGAATCTGTAATGTTTGTATCGACATTTAAACCTTTGCATTTGCAAACATTTTAAGAAATGTTTAATGGTTAATGTTAAGCTGTTTACAAAGGTTGGTTTTCGTAAAGTGGCTCTCAAATGTTACCCGTTACCCAGAAAGAAATGAAATGAATTGAAATAAATGTGTTAATGTTGAACCGGTGTATCTTTTTAAATAATATATCTATTCCAGTTCTTTAATCAATATTGATAGATCTTTTACTCATGACGTCATATTATGCTACCAACACATATCAACACGTTACAGAATAGTTCAGTTTAAAGTGGTCGACGAAATAAATACATTATTGGGTTTGTTACTGACCCACTACGGAAATATAGGGGGTCTGTTGGATGAATAGTGGAACTCGGCTATCGCCTCGCCCCCTATTAATCCTACAGACACCCTATATTTGCGTAGTGGGTCATCAACAAACCCAATAACTTATATTATTTCGCCTCCCACGAACTTCTAGCAATTTCATTGGTTAAAGCGTGTCACGTGCAGACCCCCTATATTTCTATAGGGGGTGAGTAAAGTAAAAAAGTCAGTTCAGACTTACATAGCCAAGCCCCGGTAGCTCAGTCGGTATTGACGCGGGCTGTCAATCCAGGGTTGTGAGTCCGAATCCAGGGCCAATTTTCTTTCCGATGATTGTCAAAAGTCAATGCGACATGCGTCATTCGTCTTCCACCAATGGGCTAAGTCTATGTGGAAAAGCAGCCAGTTGCTTTGGAAGATTGTTGTGTGGAGTACTGGTGTGAGAAAACCAGGAAATGCATGAGTAGCTGAACTGGCCGCCGTGATGTATATGAGAAATTGTTAAAAACGGCGTTAAACCCCAATCAATCAATTAGACTTATACATTGTAAGTTGAATGCTACATGTAAGTAAACTCTCTGGCCACACGGGTTTTAATCATTCCCCTCAAAAGGAGAATTTGTTCATAATTAGCAATTATTCCTATTGTCACTATTTTCTCAACATTATTGGAAAATGTCTTTCATTTACAGAGATTTTTAATATTTTTACCAAAATGTGATCAAAGTTGTCTGGTGCATTTTTGCTGCGTGTGGAAAAGAGTTAAACCAACATCCCGGTAGGTAATACAAATCTGCAGAGTGTGCAATAATTGCCTAACGTCACTAATACATTGATTGATTGTTTGTTTGGTGTTTAACGCCGCTTTCAACAATTTGTCTGTTATATCAGGGCGTTTCGAGGGTACGTCACCAGTACTACTGGTCCATTTATTCTGACACAATCCAGTCAGTCGTACGTAATGCTTACTCCGTAACCATGAGCATCAAATACAACTTATTTTCATATCATTTCAGAGATGCAGCTACCCCTGCCACTGTCCTATCCGAGAGTTGAAGTGTGCTACCGGTATACCCACGGTGAAGGACGGCTGCGACTGCTGCTACATGTGTGCCCGGCAACACGGTGACCTCTGCAATGTCAAGGACGTTTGTGATTCCAAACAAGGTCTCTATTGTGATATGGACCAAACACGAGGGCCTGGTACAGGGAACTGCAGAGGTAATTAGTTTTAACTTATTTTTCGGCGATAGCTGTTTAACCTCAGTTTTGACCTAGATGTTAAACACATTATCTAGATTGTAGACCAATCAAATATTGTACTTAATGAATAATGTCGAAGAAAAAGAAAATAAAACGTTTTGATTGGTTCATAGTTAAGTTGGCGATCCTTCGAGAGGCACTAATAAGATGAAGTTTTAAAATGAAATGTTCTGCATACTAACTTTTAGTTGTTTTCCTTAAGAAATAAATTGCAGTGAAACAAATCAGTGAAAACGTATGAAATATAATACTTAAGAGCAAAATATTAATTATTTTTGGAACATGATAAGTTTTCAGTTATTTATCGTCAATTGAAACTTATACACCTCTTGGGAGCCTCCCGTAATCTCCAGTCATGTGGCATATCATCGGCCTTGATAATCTTTTTTATAGAAATTGAAGCTGAATGGAGATGGCCGATTAGCCTCGGTACTGATATTCAAGTCAAATAATATGCGCATGTTCCATTTCTTAGTGTTTTCTCATATTGATCGCCGTTTATCTTTTTTAAAGATATTTCTTGTTTATTTTACATCGATTGCAAAACAAGCGCCTAACTCTTTAACTGCCAAAGGCAATATTGAGTTTTTTTGCAAACAATACAGATACATGTTCGTCAGCTCGTGACGAGCTGTCTCACATGAAATCTGCATTGTTTGCATTTCAGTTATAAATACATTCAAAAATTCTTATAACTTGAAACATAGAATCGGCTGATTATGAAAATGGAAGAGTCCGCTTTAAACAATTAGGCGCTGAAAGAGTTAAGTTTATATTAATCACGCTCGATGTCTTTTTCCTGGAGACATAGCCGTTACTCGCGCCGTTTGTGTGGAAAGATCCCAAAGGAAGATGTATTTACTATGGCAACTGTTCTTTGTGTGGCATACATTAAAAGGATATACTAAGCGAGAATTCCTTCGTTGTCCGGCCATTTGTCCGTTACGAACAGCCATTGTTGTTGTTTTTAACCCCTTCCCTCATACGACAATTCTGCAGCGGACGACTTTGAACATATTTTGTCAAAAAATAGAAAATCTCTATAATTAAATGGAAAACATTATGGCAAAAGGAGAAATTGCTCGTTTTGAGCAATTTCTTCTTTTGTTACTAGGTTTTCAAAAATCCGTCTGCCAGAAAGCGTCTTTATGATGGAAAGGGTTGAAGCTTTTTACACCGGCTTGCATTTTCCCCTTGGGTATAAATGGGTGGAACTAAGGCACGTTAAACCTGGGTAGAACCGGATGAGCCAGTTCATCTTCGCAATATCAGTTGACTCTGTTCTGTTCGTTAATTGGTCATAGTAGGTTTAATAAAACACGTATGTAATCATTATCTACGTTGATATGCACATTTATTCAACTTACACATACATTCGTTGTTGTTTGTCTACGTATTTATATATGTAATTGTGATTATTTCATAATATACTATATCTTTATATGTTTATGTGTATATCTACATATATGTGTGTGTATATCTTTATGTATGTGTGTATATCTATATGTATGTGCGTATATACATGTATGTATATGTATATGTGTGTATGTGTATATATATGTGTATGTATGTACACACAGGTCAGGATCAGGTCAATATTGTCGAGTGGTACCCAGATCATCTATTTTGTAACGTTTTGTATTTTATGTAATCTTTACAGCCAAAGAATCAAAACCCTGCCAGGCGGATGGCAAAATGTATAAGGACGGAGAAAAATTCAAACCGGAATGTTCCCGGCTCTGCACCTGTCAGAATGGTAACTACGGCTGTGCAGATTTGTGTCCGGATGATCACAGGGTACCATCGGAAACACATTGTCGGTAAGTTCCAATTTATGCTAGTATTTAGTACTCAAGACTGTATATAATTGTTTGTCACATAAAGGCCTCTCTGAGAGTGTGAAAATCCCTTTACATTAATATCATATGACACTTTTAGTTTAGTTTCCAGTCTAATGCTCAAGTCTTTGTTACAACGTGGAAAACAAACAATGAAAATGACGTCACGTCAGCGGTTTGATGTAAGTCACTTCGGCGCCAAAACCGGCAAATTCGAGAAACATGGGAATAAAACACAAAATAACGCGTTAAGATTCTACAAATAGTCTCTCTATATTGTCCATATGTTATAATAATAATGAGCGTATGAGAACATTTGGGGAATCCAACCCAAGACCATGTTACTATTAATAGCCTCTTTATGGTTCCTATAGTATAGTTATAATGACAATGTGTTGATTGATTTGGGTTTAACGCCGTTTTTATCAATTTCTCTGTTATATCACGGCGTATATCACGGCGGTCAGTTCACCTACTCATATGTTTCCTAGTTTTCGCACACCAGTACTCCACACAACAATCTGTCCAAGCAACTGGCTGCTTTTCCACATGGACTTAGCCCATTGGTGGAAGACGAATGACGCATGTCGCAATGACTTTTGTCAATCGTCGGAAAGAAAGTTGGCCGAGCCGGGATTCGAACTCACAACCCCTGGATTGACAGCCCGCGTCGTTACTGACTGAGCTACCAGGACTCGACCTTGCTCGATTCGGGTATTACTTTCAACCGAAACACATCGAAATCGACCTGGTCTCGGGTAGAGATAGGTTTATAAATGTTTTTTCTCTTGATCCACCATATCAAAATGACACAACCGACCAATAGGCATGCGTTCTTAAGCTAAATGTACATTAAAGTTTGAAGAAGGCATGACCGCCATGCTCTGACGTCACAATTTGCAGCGAAAGATTAATCAAACGACGATTTTAAACATGGTTTCAAAAAAAAAAAATATATACTTCTTTCAAAAAAATACAAAATCATTTAAATAAAAACAGTATTGTTTATGAATGATATTTTGTTAGGAAGAAAAATGATTAAATGCCAACCCCAACATACATCGCTCAGGCACAATATTCTTTTTAAAGAACGTCATTTTGCGTTAAATATTCACTGCGGAACGTGCATATTGTGACGTCAGCGCATAGCGGTCATGCCTTCTGCAAATGTTAAATGAACATTAAGCTCCAGTACAGCGTGGTTATAGTTGTTTGAAACCTTATGATGCTATGGATCGTGAGAGAAATCGTTGTTCGGCCTATATCTACATCTGGCCCGAATGGATGAGGGGGTTAAAATCGCGTTGCACAACTTGTCTTTTTATATATAATACAATAGGGAGTCTATTTAAAGGAACACGGTCTTGGTTGGGATTCCCCGAGTTTTCTCATACGATAACATTACGGTCGTTGTTTTTTTTATAGCAAAATATGTTCAAAGTCGCTGCTGCAGAATTGTTGTATGAGGGAAAGGGTTAACGTAGATTAGAACTATTAATATTTAATTAGTATCGTGAGCCCGAGGTTACGCCCCTTACCTCTGAACAACTGTCTCCCACCTTAACCCTTAATCACAATATACGCTTTCTAACGCATCTGCAGCAGACACTTTTTTGTAAAACATAAATGCTAAAAGGTGACAATTGCTCATAATGAAAAAATTATCCTTTTGTCATAATGTTTTTAACACTATTTAATTAGTCTAATTTCATTTGTAGAGATGTTCGAGAATTTTGCTCTGCTGAAGATTTGTTGTATGTGGGTAAGTGTGAAAATAAGGTATATTTAGTAAATGTGCCTCATTTCAGTAAACCTCGATTAATGTCCGTGCGCGGTCAATGCTGTAAGCAGTGGACGTGCGACATGGAGCCCAAGAAGCCCGAACACTCCACGGGAAAGAGCCCACGACACCTTATAGCGCCCCAACATATGGAATTACGAGCGTCCAGTTCACATCAAAGATGTAAGCATACTCCGATCACTTAAAACTCCTCTTATCTTTTTCTGTTTTGTTTTTTCGGCGATAGCTGATTAACGTGGGTTTTGACCTAGATGTTAAACAAATGATCTAGATTGTAGACCAATCAAATGTAGTATTTAATGAAAAATTACGAAGAAATAAAGGAAATGAAACGTCTTGATTGGTTCATAGTTAAGTTTGCGATCCTACGAGAGGCACTGATAAGAGAAGTTTTGCATACTAACATTTAGTTGTTTTCCTTAGAAATAAATTTCAGTGAGAAAAATCAGTGATAACGTATGAAATATAATATTTAAGAGCAAAATATTTATTATTTTTGAAACATGATAAGTTACACATCTTGTGAGCCTCGCGTAATCTCCAGTCATGTGACGTATTCTCGACCGTCATGTCGCGCTATTGTAATGGATGTTGACTTGGATTGTCAAGTGAAAGGTCTCATTCATATCAAAACCAAAGTATATATATGAACTAAAACATTTATAAACCAAATATTACATATTTAATGTTATTTTTTTCTGTCAGTCTAATAAGTAAGATAAAATATCAAATAATATGCGCATGTTCCATTTCTTATTGTTTTCTCATGTTGATCGCCGTTTATCATTTTTAAAGATATTTCTTGTTTTTAAGAAAGTAAATCTTTCATTTAAGTGACATGTGTAAAACATATAATAAATCAAAAAACAAATTTTGTTGGAAAAACACCCGACCCCATGGGCCTATATGTCACTATCTATAAAGATAATGTTTAAAATCCTCTTATTGACTTGTTTACTGGTTCTAAATAAATAATCTACTCTCATATGTTTGAATTAAACAAAATTTTAAAAACGTTTTTAAAACCAGATAATTAGTCGATACCTTATAACTGTGATAAAATTATTTGGATGATTGATTGAAGACTGATCGATGAATTATGTTTGGAGTACCTTGATCCAATTAGAACAACCTTACTTAGCACTAAGTAATATTTAAAACTTACACTCATATTTAGTCATTTTTGTTTCCTTCATATGTTGTAAAGCATGAATGATGGAATGTCTTTAAGTACATGACTAAGTTGACATAAAAAGTAACCTTTCTGAATAACAATACTTGTTAAAGCGACTGAAATCCAGATGGCACGAAAAAAAAAAAAAAAAAAAAAAAATCGAATTTGCCCTAAATGTTATTCTTTATGTTATCCAAGTAAAACAAGGGTAGAAAATGTATCGTTTTTTATCAATAAAGTGAACTTGAGTCGTTTCAATTGTCCCGATGAAGGGGTTTCCTATTTAAAAATACTTACCCCGTTACTGACAGGGTAGAATTTGCGATGGAAAAAGTATCGGAAACAAGAAAATCTCACCAATTATAGGGGTATGTACTATGTCAGTTATCATATTTTAATGCCCCAAATACAAAAATAACACTTATTTTCTAAAAAATTGGATTTTTTTTTTTTCGACAGTTGGGTATCTGGAGTTCAGTAGCTTTAAGAATTAAAATATTTGGCATTTTTTTATGCAAATGTGACGAAATGTATTTGTAAGTATTTAACCATTACTAAGCTCTTAGTATGTTGGTGGAATTAGAACCCAAATATGCATTCGAAACTATTGAACTGTGATAAAGATCGATTGATGGATTTGTGTGTGGAGTACGTGTTCCAGAAAGTCGGAAATGTATGGATTGGCGATTTAATCGCATTGACATTACTGAAATACGTTTCAAAATGACGTTATTGTCCAATCAATCATAATTAATTAAAACGTAATTACAAATAAATGACACACTGTTAACCCTTTTGCTGCTAAACGCAATTCAATACTTTTGCAAATAGTGCAGATTCAGGAAAGAAAGCTCGTAACGAGTTGTCTCTCCTGAAATCTGCATTGTTTGCCACTTTGACATGAACATTTACCAAATTGCCTGATGGAAGACAAATTGAGAGGTCCAATTTTCAAGGTGGAAGCGTCGCCTTTGTGAAATTCGTTAGTGAAAGGGTTAATGTTGAGACCCCCGAAGGTGTCGTTATTAAGTCCAATTCGCTATATCAAGGGAAGTAATATCATTAGCATATGAAGATCTCGGGATCGATTAACTCCCTTACGTTAATGGGAAAATTGACCCGCGCGGCCTTTTATCAGACGAATCTGCTGCAGAGGCATTTTAAAATATCAGGGATAAAATATGGAAACCTTTGAAAAACAGAAAGTGCTATTCTTTAAAAGATTAGAAAAACTTGTACAAAGCAAGGGAAAGATATGCTCAATAGAAAGTGCTATTATTTAAAAGTTTAGAAATACTTGTACCAAACAAAGGAAACATATGCTAAATAGAAAGTGCTATTATTTAAACGATTAGAGAAACTTGTACCAAACAAAGGAAACATGCTCAATAGAAATTGCTTTTATTTAAAAGATTAGAAAAACTTGTACCAAACAAAGGAAACATATGCTCAATAGAAATTGCTTTTATTTAAAAGATTAGAAAAACTTGTACCAAACAAAGGAAACATATGCTCAATAGAAAGTGCTATTATTTAAAAGATAAGAAAAGCTTTCTTTTATTAGATTATTATTTTACTTGTTTCAAATGTATTCAAAGCAATAGTTTACTAGTGTTTACAAATAAAGTATCATATATTATTTACAATATCTGTTAGTTTCCAATTGCTGGTATGCTTAGAATTAACCCTTTCCCACATACGACAATTTTGCAGCAGAAACATAATCGCGAAATATCTCCATAAATGATAGTTAAATAATTAAAAAGAGTTGAAAAAATTGTGGCAAAAGGGAAATTGTTCATCATTAAAAGTTAACGAGTGTTGCCAAATAAAGTATCATATATTCTCTAGTATGATCTGTTAGTTTCCAATTGCTGGTATGCTTAAAATTAGCCCTTTCCCTCATACGATAATTCTGCAGCCGACGGCTTCAAAAACATAATCGCAAAAATGTGAAATATCTCCATAAATGAGAGTTTAATTACTAAAAAAGAGTTGAAAACATTTTGGCAAAATGTGTTCAAAATATGTTCAAAAGTCGTCTGCTGCATATGCGTCAGAATGCGTCTGCAAGTGGGAAAGGATGAAGCGATGTTCTTTGCAAACCAACCAATGGGCATTGTTGATCAGAACATATTCGTATCAGCCCTTTTGGCATCCAAAAGGGTTATTTTGTTTAGCACTTATTCAAAAGAAACATACAACAAACTTTCATTTATTCATCTGCCGCCATTGAGCGAAACATCTGAATGGGGGTGGCTAGTTGCATGAGTATACCACAGGGACTTGTACCTCTAAAAATAGATATGACCTACTCTATGCAGTAGATATTAACAAGGGTGGACACAGTTTTCTGGGTCGCCTCGCTTCAACTCATTTTATTCAAAGTATTCGAACAAATATATGAGTTTGAAGCAGGGAATCAATCAATAATGCTTTTCTCTATCGAACTATACCAAAATAACGTGTTTTTGTTCTCCCTACGTATGTTAATTCCTATGAAATATTCGCGAATTCGCCAAAAGGACAACAACCTGGACCATAAACGAAAGTTACTTCAATCGACATTTCGGAATGGTTCAGTTTTTTTCGTTGCAGTAATTTTCAGTGATATTGCGATTATTTTTCCAAGAAACATTTCGGAATGATTCGGTAGCAGGTACTTTCGTTTTTGGTCCTGGTTGTTGTCCTTTTGGCGAATTCGCGAATATTTCAAAGGAATTAACATACGTAGGGAAAACAAATTCACGTTATTTTGATATAGTTCGATAGAGAAAAGTATTATTGATCGATTCCGTACTTCAAATTTATATATTTGTTCGAATACTTTGAAAAAAATGAGTTGAAGCGAGGCGACCCAGAAAACTGTGTCCACCCTTGTTGATATCTATGCATAGAGTAGGTCATATCTATTTTTAGAGGAGCAAGTCCCTGTGAGTATACTGGCGCGAAAGAGCCCAGAAACACATGGTTCGATGGAGAGGCCGACGTGGCCTAACTGGGAAACTATTGAAATGGGCGTTAAAAATAAAATTCAATTGCATGAATCTTTTTTGCAGCCAATACGGCATCACTGGATAGTTACCAGAATTCACCACCGGAATGCACCAAAGAAGCCAAGTGGAGTCGGTGTTCGACCGAATGTGACGTGGGCGTGTCCATGAGACACTGGGACAAACACTGCAATAAACGAAAAGAAACGCGGCTATGTTATATACGACCCTGTAACACGCAAGTCGCTCCAAAGGTAACGACATATTTACATATATCTTTTATTAATTTGGGTTTTAAGGCCGATTTAAACATTAGTTTAGTTATATCACGACGACGATAAACGAGTATTTATTACCCCCGTGGAAGTAAACACATTGTCAATCATCATGGGTGAAAATGCAGGTTTCGCGGATCAAACGAAATAAGGGTTTAACAACTGAAGAAACTTGAGTAAACAAGCCACTATTTACGGTGGCACAGAGGTGACATGTGTATGCTTTTATTTATCTCGTGCGCACGACATACTAAGTCGTGCGCACGACTTAGTAACTCGTGCGCACGAGATACTATGTCGTGCGCACGAGATAATTAAGTAACTTAGTAACTCGTGCGCACGACTTAATTATCTCGTGCGCACGACTTAGTATGTCGTGCGCACGAGATAAATAAAAGCATACACATGTCACCTCTGTGCCACCGTAACTATTTCTACTTCTTGGTATGAATCGATTCTTACAGACACTTCGTCGCCGCGTCGTAGTGGTTTGAGCATTCCCCGTTCGCGTCATGCCACACACTTTATTTAATAATGGAAGGTAGTATAAATTGCTTCCCTCCTTGGGCGCTCAGAGTTGCGGGGGATGGAACAACGGCTTATGCTTAACTCTTTCAGCGCCAAAGGCAATATTGAAGTTTTTGCAAACAATGCAGATTCAGGTGAGTCAGCTCGTAACGAGCTGTCTCACCTGAAATCAGCATTGTTTGCCTTTTATTTATCGAAATAGTCCAAACTTTTCAGCGCTAAAGGCAATATTGAGGTTTTTTGCAAACAATGCAGATTCAGGTGAGTCAGCTCGTAACGAGCTGTCTCACCTGAAATCAGCATTGTTTGCCTTTTAATTATTGAAATAGTCCAAACTTTTATAACATGAGAAATGGAGACACCCGATTCTGAACATGGAAGAGTCCACTTTAAACAATTCGGCGCTGAAAGAGTTAAGTCTCTAGAAAACAGAAACCAGTAGTACTGGGAAACTAAACAGAACACGCCGGGACATAACTGAAATACAGTTGAAAAAGGCGCAAAACAACATACAACAAATCTATTATTCCTTCTTCTTATATCGGCTATTTATCGTTTATTAAATCTTTCAGCGCCGAATTGTTTAAAGTAGACATTTCCATGTTCAAAATCGGGCGTCTCCATTGCTCATGTAATAAACGTTTGGACTATTTTTATAACTAAACGGCAAACAATGCTGATTTCAGGTGAGACAGCTCGTTACGAGCTGACTCACCTGAATCAGTATTGTTTGCAAAAACCTTAATATTGCCTTTGGCGCTGAAAGAGTAAATGTGTTATACATTGCATGATGCTGTATGTTGGGCTTATTTACCCAATTTTTCAAGAATAAAATCAGCCTATCTTTAATATGTAGCTGAGATTACTTTGTTTAACTCTTTTACTGCCGAATTTCACCTGAATCTGCCTTGTTTTGAAGGTCAAATTACGCTAAATACATCCGCTGCCTTGCTGATCTACAATACTATAGTCCCTAAACAAAAACCTTTGTTTGTGTAGAAATGAGTGTATACCATCACCAGAATGTATTGAATATATGACATTGAGTTTAAATGCATTGTGAATGTGTATAGGTTGCACTGGAAATAATTGATTTGATCACTTTTAGTATTTTGATCGTGTTAGAAAGTGAAAGTAGTGAATGTTAAACATCGGTTTTGTCCGAGCCCGATTTGGTCCCAAAATGACGGTTACCATTTTCGCCTGGTGAGTTCTTTCTTGCATATTGCATGACCATCCATTTTCTTTGGATTGTTTTAAGCTAGGAGGTAACTCTTTTCAATGATATATAGTGTTCTACATGAGAAACGCTAACAGTGTGACAATCGAGGACTGAAACGGGTCGATTTACATGGAAACAAAGAAGGAATTTTGTTGGTGTAATTGTAACCTTGAAAAGCCTTTAAGTGCCGTTCGCAGTGAAAAGTTTAATCAAAACACATGTAACTGATAACAAATATATACCATTTTGAAAAGGTCAGGGACAATTAAATGCCATCGAATAGTACTTCTTTTTTAATATGAGAAAAATAAATTACTTTTTCATTTCAGAAACACGGCAAGTGTTCTCCGACCACAAGAACGAGACAGAAGGAACGAATCCGTTACGAGGATTGCGTAAGTGTCCGCGAAATGAACTTTAAATTCTGTACAAACTGTAAAAGGAACAGGTGTTGCTACCCACGGAAAACCAAAACCCGGAAGGTCGAGTTCGAGTGTGGCGACGGCAAACGCCAGGAGTTCGCCTTGATGTGGGTCAAAAGCTGTCGCTGTGACAGAAAATGCTATTTGAAAGACTTTGACGATAAACCTTGGTTGAAGAAGAATAATTAGTTGTGTTGTGATGTGATGTGAATTGGTCTCACTTTGTTGATATTTACAATGGTGTTGTTCACTGTTATATATAGCGTCTGATCGTGACTGCACTTACAGATGAGTAATGATTGATTGATTGATTGATTGCTATTTCAAAGATTTTTCTGTTATATCTCTTAAGCCAGGGCTTTATACTGGCTTTCCCAGTACTCCACGCAGTATTCTCCTCACATATCGAGGGCTTGGCGTTAAACGGTTGTAACTATAAACCATTTTTGAGATCCCTGGTTTAGGGGTAATTTTGAACCCTTTGTAAACAATGCAAATTTAGGTGCCATTGCTCAGAAAGATCAATGGCCATAAATTTCCATTGTTTACCAAGAACAATGAGTTAACGCTTATAAAGACTTTATGGCGAGGTGATTAACTTTGGTGAAAAAAAAATCAATTCTAGTTACAACCGTTTCACGCCAAGCCCTCGATATGCTATTTAAACGTGCAGGACTCCATATGGATATCCAAATTTTGAAATGTTGAAACTTCTGAAAATATTGCTTATAGCGACAACAAAATTTGTAATAAATAGTTTAAAACTATTTTGGCAGTAAATGTTGAAGGTCAATGAAAACGTACACAATTTGGCTAACTGGGTATGCTTACCCAGTAAAAATGAAGCATAAACGATCAATGTTTAGATGTTTATTGTACCGGAAAGTGAAATGATTACTCTAATTTTATCTCAGAATTATGATTCGAATATTTCGAAACATCTTATGAAACGTTTTTAAAACTTTGACTGAATTATCTATAATTTGGAGTTCAGCACCTTTAACATATTGGTTGAAGACGAATGCCGCTTGTATAAAATGACCTTTGTCAAAAATTGGAATAGATGACCGAACCGAGGCTCGAACACAATGTCTCTTTATTGATAGCACCCCGTCGTTACTTACAGAGGTATAGTACATGCGCGTACAGCTGATGAGCACTTTTAACTCCAGAGTATTATTAAAAGGTTCTGTCTGATCGATTGAGGTGGAGTAATAGTGTATTTTTCAAAAATTCAAAATTCAAAATTCAAAAGTTTAATGGTAATTCAAGGCCACCAGCCCCAAAAACACACTACATACAATAAATTTATACAATACATAGCCAAGTTGTGTCACGGGAAGGTATCCAGATAAACTTAGAATATTTATTAAACATGGTTATGTCCCTTCATCTGTTAATATTAGTTACAAGATGGTCAAGGTTTCATAATGCATTCATTACCTTATCCTCTCGCACTTGCGGATGGGATTTGACGCATATGCAGAAGACGGCCGTGTTAATTTCTATTGACCTTTTATTTAAAGAGTTTCAAAATGTATGTTTCAACATGTATGTTTTAACATGTATGTTTTAACATGTATGTTTCAACATTTTAACATGTATGTTTCAACATGTATGTTTCAACATGTATGGTTTAACATGTGTGTTGATTGTTTTAACATGTATGTTTTAACATGTATGTTTTAACATGTATGTTTCAACATGTATGTTTTAACATGTATGTTGAATGTTTTAACATGTATGTTTCATCATGTATGTTTCAACATGTATGTTTCATCATGTATGTTTCAACATGTATGTTTCAACATGTATGTTTCAACATGTATGTTTCAACATGTATGTTTCAAAATGTATGTTTCAACATGTATGTTTCAACATGTATGTTTTAACATGTATGTTGCATGTTTTAACATGTATGTTTCAACATGTATGTTTCAACATGTATGTTTCAACATGTATATTTCAACATGTATGTTTTAACATGTATGTTTCAACATGTATGTTTCAACATGTATATTTCAACATGTATGTTTTAACATGTATGTTTCAACATGTATGTTTTAACATGTATGTTGCATGTTTTAACATGTATGTTTCAACATGTATGTTTCAACATGTATGTTTCAACATGTATGTTTCAACATGTATGTTTCAACATGTATGTTTCAACATGTATGTTTCAACATGTATGTTTCAACATGTATGTTTTAACATGTATGTTTTAACATGTATGTTTCAACATGTATGTTTCAACATGTATATTTCAACATGTATGTTTTAACATGTATGTTTCAACATGTATGTTTTAACATGTATGTTTTAACATGTATGTTTCAACATGTATGTTTCAACATGTATATTTCAACATGTATGTTTTAACATGTATATTTCAACATGTATGTTTTAACATGTATGTTTCAACATGTATGTTACTAAGGTTTTGATTGTCGTCCGCGAGGAGTCAATCGTTTGCAAGTATACGAGTTATTGACCAATATGAGCCGTCCCGCGGGAAAACCAACATTGTGGATTCTGCGTAAAGTATCGACCGAGATCAGCCTAAGCATGCCGCGCAGGCTAACCCGGACAGACACTTTTCGCCTCCTGTGGATTTTCTGTTTCAGGAATCACTACTCTATCTATCCCCCCTTAGACGGAATGTGTCGGCCGGATCAGTCTGCGCGGACAGCGCAGGCTGATCTGGTCGATACATTACGCAGATATATTGATATGAGCCGTCCCGCGGGAAAACCAACATTGTGAACTCTGCGGAAAGTATCGACCCAGATCAACCTAAGTATGCCTAGCTGGCTAACACGGATAGACACCTTTCGCCTCCTGTGGATTTTCCGTTTCAGGAATCATTACTCTATACCTCTATCCCCCTGAGACGGAATGTGTCGGCTCGGATCAGTCTGCGCGGACTGCGCAGGCTGATCTGGTTCGATACATTACGCAGATGTCATAACGTTGGTTTTCTCGCTTGACGGCTCTTATAAATAATATAAAAAAAAGAACAAATTATACCGGAACAAAAAAAGAAAAAATATGGTACAAAAAATGACACTACATTGGTTTTACAAGAGCCAGCCGATATTTATATATATTTTGTGTTTAGAAGGCGGTCACATATTTCGTTTGCTTCATGAAACACGATTGTAACTTCATCTTGATACAGCAGTTTAGCATGAGACCATCGAGTTGTGTCTGATGAATAAGGTGTTTCTTTCTATCATACATAAATAATTTCGAACGGAATTGTTCTTTCAAAAATTCTTCCAAACATTCACGTTCAAATCTAGATGATATAATCCGCAAAAAACTTATTTGTCGACCAGATTCATAACTACGTTATACATGCAACTGCTTAATACGTTCACAGATAAAACAAATCTGCAGCAGACGACTTTGAAAAATAATAGCAAACATTACTTTCATTCCATGGAAATATAATACTTAATCAGAGTTCAAACTATTGTGAAAAACCGTTTAGCAACTTCACCTTTTGCCACACAGTTTTCAAATGTCGTCTGCCCCAGAGGCATTAGAAAGCGTTTATATGACGTAAAGGGTTAAGACAAAATGATAACCATTTGATAAAGTAGCGATTTGCGGTTTTAATAACACTCCGGTTTTAAATCATTTAGAAAAATGTTGTCATCAAACAAATGGGGCTGAACTTCAGAGTGTTGTCACAGGATACACCTAATTACATGTAGTCGGAGGGTGAACACTCTGCTGAGAATGTGCGGTTACACAGATTCTCCCGAGTTGTCACTGTACGATGAGGATCGCCTGAGGTTTCACAATACCAGAGGCATAAATACCTCAACTCGCTTAACCGTTTTGTTGTTGTTGTATTGGGTTTGTTTACCCTCGCCAAGTTCAATCGTTCAACCCTTTCGCTTCCAAAGGCAATTAAAGGTTTGTTTGCAAACAATGCAGATTTAAGGCGAGACAGCTCATAACGAGTTGTCTCTCCTTAAATCTGCATTGTCTGCTACCTAGACATTCAATTTTACAAAAATGTCCTTTTGGACGAAAAATGGAATGGTCCAATTTTTAATACGGAAGAGTCGACTTTATACAATTCAACAGTGGAAGGGTTAATGCGGTTCATTTAGGATTTAGCTCACCTGAGATTTTGCAGCCTGCACCGTCTTGCATACTTGTATTGATCTTCACTGGTCGTTATCTCGTAACACAAATTATCTTACAAGGATCTTCTACAACGTTAAACCCACTATACAAGTATGTGACGAACTAAAAATGCCACGAATTCTAGAACCTACGACGTTAAGTGTGTTTGTTTGTTTCTTAGTTCATAGAAATTTTAATCTGAATCTGTTACTTGACTATATTGACCTAGTTCTGACCTTTGCGCAAATGTTGACCATACCAGCCATCCAGCGAGAAAACCAACATTGCTGACTCTGCGTAAAGTATCGACCCGGATTAGCCTAAGCAATCCGCAGATAGACACTTTTCGCTCCCCTGCGGATTTTCTGTTTCAGGAATCATTACTCTATACCTCTATCCCCCCTGAGACGGAATGTGTCGGCCCGGATCAGTCTGCGCGGACTACGCAGGCTGATATGGGTCGATACAATACGCAGAGGCAATACTGTTGGTTTTCTCGCGGGACGGCCCATAGGGTGTTATAAGAGTTATAGTGTAGAATCATCAAATGCATATAAAAGAGCGGTGCCAACCTTTAACGTTATTTTAAATACACGTGTATAAAAATAAAAATAAAGACCTCTCTGCGCATCCATTTTAACTCTTTCTCAGCGCCAAAGGCAATATTGAGGTTTTTGCAAACAATACTGATTCAGGCGAGTCAGCTCGTAACGAGCTGTCTCACCTGAAATCAGCATTGTTTGCCTTTTATTTATCAAAATAGTCCAAACTTTTATTACATGAACAATGGAGACGCCCGATTTTGAACATGAACAAGTCTACTTTTAATAATTCGGCGCTGAAAGAGTTAAGGACCCAAATTGATCAAGCTTTACTGATTGTTCTTGTTATTTTACTAATTGGCGAATAGTGCAGCACCATATCAGATTGCGCGGATGCGTTGGGTCATCTAGGTATACAGTCCTGTTATTGATGAGTCTTGCACCGGATCATATACAAACCGGTATGTATGAGCTTCACCGAATAATGTATGTTATATTTCGCCTTTGTAATTGTTTGCCAATTTAATAACGGTGTTATTTCTTATCAATCTTTTTAAGTCAAACTTTATTTATAACTTGACTTAACAGACATCGAAACATATATTATCTATACATTTGATTTTTGTTTAAAAAAAGTAGTATTAAACAAAGGTAAACAAAGTAACCTTTTATAGCAAGTTGCGAAACATTTGACTTCAGTGGCGAATTATTATGCTCTCGTGTCCATTAAGTGACGAAAACATTTATAATTTTGGGAAAATGATGGCGAAAATATTTGTTTAGGCCCTGCAAATGACTAAGGGTTGTTATTCGCAGAGCGCCGAGTGTATATAGCACTGTTTGTCTTATTTAGAAACATTGTTGCAATAAAAAGGTCAGCGTTAGGTTGATATAGTCAAGTAATACAACTATTGACCTTATTGATTATATATGTTATTGTTAAACCAAAGGTTGTACTAATGTTGTTTATTGTTGTTATTCAACCAAATGTAAATAAAGTAAATGTTTTTACTATGTGTGTTCTAGACAAAGATATACGTTATATCTGCGTTACATTATTTATACTACATTGGTTTAAACGAGTGCAAAATATCGCTTCAATAATGTGATTCATTTAGAACTACATGTATTTGAACTACATGTAATTGTAGAACTGCATGTACTTGAAGAACTACATGTAATTATTGAACTACATTTACTTGTAGAACTCCATTAGCTTGTAGAACTACATATGCTTGTAAAACAACACGTACTTGTAAAACTACATGCAAGTGTATAACTACATGTAATTGTTGAACTATATGTGCTTGTATAACTACATGTACTTGCTGAACTGCATGTACTTGTAGAACTACATGTACTTGTAGAACTACATATAAGTGTTGAACTACATGTAATTGTTGAACTACATGTAATTATAGAACTACATATAATTCTTGAACTACATATCATTTTTGAACTACATGTTATTGTAGAACTACATATAATTGTTGAACTACATGTAATTGTAGGACTACATGTACTTGTAGGCGGACAATGAAGGCTCTGTCAAGACTGTACGGATTCGCTGTTCTACAATAAAACATACTATTTACCCTTTCCCGCATAAAATCAGTAGCAGACGACCTTGAACACGTCTGGTCAGTACGTATGGAGATCGTCTATATACATGATAGAAACACTTATTGAATAAAGTTGACAACCATGATTGTGGCAAGAGGAGAAATCGCCACAATGTTTTCAAACGTCCTATGGTGCAGAGGCGTTAGAATTCGTCTACATGTTGATAAAGGAAATTAAGTTAAGTCTCTTATTAGACAATCAGCCACAAGGAACAGCTTGTTCCGTGCGGTATGAATCCCTTCTCTGCTAAACACGACTTTAAACAATCAATTTACGAACAGTACTCTGATCTCCGTCTATACTGTTCCCTATACATGCCATTATGTGCAGATGGATCTACTCCATACATTTGCATAACAAACAAATTAAACATTTTAGCAGTGGGAAAAGGGTTGATCACGTCCAATGGAGATGCAATTTATATCGTAAAGAAAGAGAAACAAACCGGCTACATTTTTATTTGAAAACACAAAGAATAAAATGTCTTGTAAAGTGCAACGAATAATGCAGCAGCTGGCGACACTCTGTCACACATTTTGCATTGGAAAACTGTCAATGCCGACGCGTGCACGCTCTTGAATAAGACACATTCGTTAAACAGCAGGGATATTATCTTAATACGCAATTGTCGTAAATTACCGCAAACGCAAATGTTTGTCTACATTCCCTTTTACATCATAGGTTATCTTACACGTTCCGATAAATGACAAATTGCACCTTACAATATAATAGTGAAAACATCTAGACAACCTATCTATCAGCGAAAATAAAAGTTTTGAATACAGTTTAAAACAAGAGAAAGTTGATGCAAGGCATCAATGTCGCCGGAAAAGACTGCATTAACCTACTTTTTACATTCTTAACGTTCAGTAGTCTAAACATACACATAATATTTTCGATGTCTTGTATAGTGTCCGGTAACGGCCGGATGCGGAAATACCCTTTCGGAAAGCAATGGCGGCCTTCGGAAGAATGCGCAAAGTTGCGCTTCGGTTCGCATGTTTGCGTTCCTAATCGCTATCGGAAAGAACAAAGATTGTTTGCGCGACCCAACGCATTTTAGCGAATAACAGTAACCTTTCGTCTCACTTCGTAAATCATTCGCAACAAATAGATTCCACCACATTTACCTTTCGTTATATTTCAAATTATGTAACACATTTTCAAACAGTTTCGTCAAAATTCGCCAAAATTTACAAATTTACCCAATTCGCCAGGCTGCGTTTAATGTATTCGCCTATGTGTAAGGAGGCTTCAAGGACTTGTTCCAGAATTTTTGAAATCCCACATTTAAATTTCAGGATTTCTTTCGGTTAGAATTTTGGAAATTCTGTATTTGTCAATAAAACCACAACAAATACAGCAACATTGAGAAAACGATTGAATTGCTGAAGACATGAATTTTCTCCTTTAATCATAATCATAATAATTATTTAACAGACGTTAAGATTTATTTTCATATTAGACTACACTTGAAATACCATATCAGCTAAATTGTTCATTTAAATCATTGATGCATACAATATATGGATGGCGCAAGAAAAATGCCAGTTTCGAGTTCCATGACAATTTAAAAGGTGGCAAGTATGACATTAGTTTGGTGCGAAATAACCGATTTTCTTTATTTCTAAAATTATTATTAATCAGATTTTGTTCTTTTCTTAATTTGTTTCAAGCCAAGTAAACTTTTTATATCACCTACATTTAGTCATTTTAGTGTGTAATATTAGGTTTTTGAGCATCATAAAATGTTCACCTCGTGTCATGATCGAGTCGTCTTGACATCGAATAAATTGAATAACAAATCAGGCCAAGCGCTCTAGTGCATGATGTATTCCACTGCATTCGAGAGCAAAAACACATTCTATATTATCTTTCATGTGAATAATATAGTTTGTGTTGAATAAAATGATTTAAGTCTTCCTAAGAAAATCAAAATAAACAAAGGATGTTTATGTTTACTAACCAGCCATCAGAGAGCAAGCTGCTGCCATACCCTTTTTGAAACAGTTCATATATTTTACTATTTAAGAGATACATGCAATAACGTTTTATACGAACTACACATTTTAATTTGAAAAAGAACGTTCAGTAATGTGGAACAACTACTATAATGAGAAAATGACTTTATATAATGCTGATATTGTAATGACACTTTAGCATTAGCGTCTGCTGCATGTCTAATCGGGGACGAATACAAAATACCAAAGGAGCCCCATCCCGAATAGCTTGAAATAAAATGAAATACGAGGTTGAACAAACACAAACGTATAACCTTGAAAACATTAATTTCGTTTCAAATACATCATAACTTTTAAAACAATCACAACCTAAATATTTCCGAGGCATTTACATTTGCTTTTTTTTTTCGAATAACACCGTTTCCTCCCATGTGATTTCTGAAAAGCTTTTTAAATGTTATGTGGAGTACTGGTGTGAGAAAGCTAGGAAACACATGCGTAACCGTGATATGGCTGAACAAATGTTGGAAATGACGTTAACCCCCAATCAATTATTTGTAAAATAGACAAATGTAAAACAAATTTCGGAAAAGCATAGAATAACAAACGGGTTCAATGCAAAAGAAAAGATGATCTTAATTTGTTTATTATTTGTTATTGCGGTTTTACGCCGTATTCAATATTATTGCAGTTATATCGATGGGACAGTTCACAAAGTCATGAACCCTGGGTAAACAAACCAGTACTAGGCTATGATATGTGCATTGTCCAAGGGCACTCCACCATAACGACAGCGCCAGGATGATATTACTACATATGGTATGAGAGATCATCCCGACTAACGTCTTGGGTCCTTACGTTTATTGAAGACAACCAGTACAGCATAGCTTTCGAGCATTGATTGATTGATTGATTGGGGTTTAACGCCGTTTTTAACAATTTCTCAGTTATATCACGGCGGCCAGTTCACCTACTCATGCATTTCCTGGTTTTCTCACACCAGTACTCCACACAACAATCTTCCCAAGCAACTGGCTGCTTTTCCACATAGACATACCCATTGGTAGAAGACGAATGACGCATTGACTTTTGTCAATCGTCGGAAAGAAAGTTGGCCGAGCCGGGATTCGAACTCACAACCCCTGGATTGATAGCCCGCGTCGCAGCTTTCGAGCAAATGCCTCGGTGATGTACAGTCGACCGCATAAGGGTGGTGGAGGTCTTCCTTTCAACCCCAGATCGGTTGAACATTTATACATAAAAATGTTAATATTGCTTTTCCTTCCTTAGCGCTCAGGATTGTAGGATAAGGATTACGAATGAGTTTTTGGTGTTAGGAAAAAATTGAGTAGTAACGCTGGTGACATACGAGGGAAACACCGTGATATAACTGAACTCAATTTTTTAAAGCTGCATAAAAAACACCATACAAACGATATATTCCAAGCTAGGAGCCAAAGCCCGTCTCTCTTCTACTTACGTAACCCTTTCCCACATACAACACATATGCAGCAGACGGCTTTAAAAACATATAGGAAAAAATATGGAACATTTTCTGAAATGAAAGTATAATTATTGAATACAGTTTTAAAACACTGTGGCAAAAAAAGATACTGCTCGTTTTGAGCAATTTCTTTTTTGTTACGATGTTTTCAAAAGTCGTCTGTTGCAAAGGCGTCAGATAGCGTTTAAATTTGAGAAAGGGCTAAACTCGATAAATGTATAGAAAGTCATCACACGTGACCACGCATGTCCAGTCATAACATGTGACAGATGCATGTCTCTGACAACGAGGTGTCACGAAGTGTGTGAATGCCTACACGTGTGTACGTTTATATGATAGAAAAAAGCGTTTAGCTTTTCCCTTTAACTCTTTCAGCGTCGAATTGTTTCAAATAGAATATTCCATGTTCAAAATCGGGTGTTCCCATTTCTCAGTTTATGAAAGTTTTGGACTATTTTGATAGCTAAATGGCAAACAATGCTGATTTCAGGTGAGACAGCTCGTTAGGAGCTGACTCATCTGAATCAGTATTGTTTGCAAAAAAACACCTCAATGTTGCCTGTGGCGCTGAAAGAGTTAATAGTATGGTGATCGGACACATGACTACGAAAACAGAGGAACAGAGTGGTACAGTGGTAGAGCGTCGGCTTCTCGTACCAAACGTCCCGGGTTCGTATGCCGTGATGAGCGGGTTCTGTCTTTGGGATTTTTCCACACAACCGGCGCGTGTACTGGTTATGGCACCAGGAAGCCGAAACCGAGCGTAATTAATATAAGCGTCAACCTTGTTTCTCAATCGATGTAAACTAAATAAGTTTTAACTAAACATGAGAATGAGGCGAAATGTCATTTCTTGATAATGAGCATGCGTGTCTTAATCTTTCTAGAACGTTTTTCAGAAAAATTGCCTGCAGCACCGAAGTCTCAATTGAGCACGTGTGGATTGACGGTAGCAAGTGTTTTCACCAAAGAGTTATATGTGTCAATAAGCAACGTCAAGATTTTATGGCGTTTTACACCGCATCGACAATGTTTCAGTTATATCACGTCATATCCGGGGTAGGTTATCAGTACTACCGGTGTCCATTTATCCTGACACCAGCCAGTCAGTCGTAATGCTAACCCCGCAATCCTAAGCGCCAAGGAGGGCAGCCATTACTACCTTTATTAAAGAATGAGCCGAGTCGGTTCGAGGAACGTCAAGCGACTTGTTGTTGTGTTGCCTGTTTAAACACTGATGACAAGGGCGAACATGCGCAGTCTCATCGTCCATCTACATGTATACTTGTCGTGGATGCGACCTTCGACAAATCGCTTGAAGTGTAACCCCAGGAGTTTAAAACCAATGCTCCTATAAATCCCACGGACCAGAGTGTCAACAATTCTTCTATCGCCAGTCGATACTGAAATAAATCGGTCACTTATATCTCGTTTGTCTCATGAATATTACATTTTAGCTTTTAAACGCCTTTTTACTCAGGTCGACTCGGTTATTTGTTATAACACCGAACGGTAAAGTGATTAAACATTGAATAATTTCAAATTTCCATCAACCAAGAAACTACCTTTCGGGTAAGTTACCCGATATTGACTAGCTGTTAGGATAGGGTGACATCCGGTTAATCCGATTAGGCTTTCTCTCCTTAAAACGAACGCCACTCGAGTCAACGCGAATCAACACGTGTAGATGCAGGAGCTAATGTCGAATGCGGTCAAAGTTAACCGGGGTTAGTGACGTTACACACTATGAACACCGTGAATAGCGATCTACGATCTAAACTGTTAACCGGTAAACCGATCATTAAATTTTAAATGATTAACCGGCTAGTAAGATCTGTAAATAGAAAATAATAGGTTGATGCCGTGGATTGAGAAAGTTTATCTGGCAAGGCGGAGTAATGTATAGGGTGAGCCGAAGGCGAATCCGATAAATTACGGTGCCGAGCCAGATAAACTTACTCAATCCACGGCACCAACCTATTATTCTATTTATTCGAAATTATGTTAAATTAAGTATTTATTTATTTAAACAACTGAACTCGCTGTCAATTTATCGACGAAATTTGCTGATTTTATCGATTGAAATTGGAATTTACAGAGACGCTTGCGAAAAAATGTAGTCCCGACTAGCAGGTGCCCGCCAGCTTATCACGTGACCAACTGACGTAGATCGAAAGAAATATACGGCACCCTGTTATCGGGTCGAAATTGCTAGACGTGACAGGTTAAACATTGATATCCCTTAATATTACAAACGGGTTCGTTTTGCAGTGATTATTTAATGATGCGATGCATTTATGTCCTAACACACAGTGAGCATTAATCCTTTTCCCATAATATAGACGACACTTGATGTTTTAGAAATATTGGTGAAACGGCGGAATCTGGCCCAACGTTGGACAAAAGTCAGTGTGACCAATAGCGTTACAGTGTACATGTATTTGTAAAAGCAGTCAGATGTTTGGAAGGAATGTTGTTTTGATAACAAGTGTAAGAAAGCCCGGAAGGTTCACTGGCCGTGCTATGAATGAAACATTTGTGAAAATGGCGTTAACCCCAAATCATTAAATCATCCAATCGTTAAAATACGGCGACATGTTCTCTTAAGAACTGACAGTCGTTTTTTTTCAAATTAACATTTGACCTGGCACATACGCCATTTTCATCAACGAGGCGAATTTAGAAAACCTTGTGACAAACGATGATAATTGTTGAGGTTCGAACCAACACCCACTGATTTATCAGGGCTCGGCGATTCAATACGCAGCGTACCGTATAGGCATTATTGCGGTAAGTGTCACAGCTCGAGGGCATGAGTGAAGAGTTCAAACCCAATTCCGGTCATATCAACATTTATTTAATCGTACTAGTAACTAGTGGCTTCCCTTATTGGCGCTCATGGTGTTGTTGTCAGCTGCTGTTGCGCTGATGTGAAGAAAAGCTTACCAGCAATTTACCCAGGAATTGCCGTGATACAACTGAAATATTGTTGAAAATGGCGTTAAACAGCATAGAAACAAATCAAAATGCGGCTTATTTATATAAAGAATACAAAACAATGTACATACATATATATAGTTTTTATTATAAAAATGAAACGTGGTAGATAAACTTAGTGACTTATACAACACAGATCAGTTTCTATAGTATGTACATGTATGTATAACAATCATAATTATATGTGCAGTGCTTGATTTAATGCAAACAAAAGACTTCCGGTCCGTATTCCCACCACCTGAATTGTTCAGAACTACAGACTTTTCCCAGGCCCATAGTTCACCAATCATTCTCAATGCGGTCTTATATTTAATTAGTAAATTCTAAATTACACAATAAAACAGCACAATTTTGATTGGCAAAACCATTTGAAGAAGTCTATCGGCAAAATCGCGTTATTGTGTTCCGTTTGTAATTATAATAAGAACCATTTCTATGACAATTGGCGAATAGGGACGCTGTTTGGAGCCACTTTAGCAGGAGAATTATGAACATAATTATGTCATTTTTACTATTCAAATATATATGAAAGCAAAAAATACGACAACGAGTCCCGATGTAACAGTTTCAACCGAGAGTTTCAAACGACTGTAAATATATCAGAACTGGTAAACAAGTATTATCACCTATCAAATCAAATACCTAACGTTATTAACAAGTTTAAAAATTAATTACGGCAAACGCAAATGTCATATGCAGTGGTATAAAATAACATGAAAAATAACATTTATTGAAACTTAAGATGCATTCAAATATGACAGTATTAACGAATTTACAGACTGAACTTTGATTTTGAAGTTTGCAATTGTAGCTTTCATTCGTGCAGTACGACACACGCAAATAATGTTCAAAGTCGGAACGAACGACAACATCAAGTGTTGTTCAAAATCATGAAGTACAAAATACGCAAATGTTGTTCAAAGTCGTGGATAACGACAAACACAAATGTTGTTAAAAGTCGGGAAGTTTTGTACGACAAACGCAAATGATGTCAAAGTCGTGGATAACTTAAGATGCATTCAAATATGACAGTATTAACGAATTTACAGACTGATCTTTGATTTTGAAGTTTGCAAATGTAGCTTTCATTCGAGAAGTACGACACACGCAAATAATGTTCAAAGTCTGGAAGAACGACAACAGCACGGGAAGAACTGTACGACGAAAACAAGTGTTGTTCAAAGTCATGAAATACAAAATACAAATGTTGTTCAAAGTCGTGAAGTTTTGTACGACAAACGCAAATGATGTAAAAATCGTGGATAACGACACCCACAAATGGTGTTCAAAGTCGTGGATAACGACACCCACAAATGGTGTTCAAAGTCGTGGATAACGACACCCACAAATGGTGTTCAAAGTCGTGGATAACGACACCCACAAATGGTGTTCAAAGTCGTGGATAACGACACCCACAAATGGTGTGTTCAAAGTCGTGGATAACGACACCCACAAATGGTGTTCAAAGTCGTGAAAGTGTGTACGACACACACAAATGTATTTGTGGAGAACGACAAACATAATTGTAGTTCAAAGTCTCGAAGTACAACATAAGCAAACGCTGTCTAAAGACTTGTATAGCAGGATGAAGGTTAAGTACCTCGACACTTAATTGTTTTTGAAAATCAAGAAAACGTTATAGCATTTTTTCGTAAATATTGTTATCGTCGAGTCGTTAGAAAGACTAATATCGTACGTGTTTCTGTATATGAGCGGTGCTTTGAGAAAACAAACCTTTGGGTTATTAGTTTTACATCGATGGCGAAACAAGCTTTAGGCTTATATCAAAATCGTTTGTGTGGAAATAACCCAAAGGCAAAACCAGCTCATTACGGGATTCGAACCCGAGACCTTTGGTACGAGAGGCCGACGGTCTACCACTGCACCACTGTCTTCCATCTTCAGGTTATTGCAAACAGTGTATACCCAGATCAGCTTGCATATCCACGTGGTCTAATCTGGCTCTGCAATGTGACCTATGCCACTGAATGTCTATATACATATCTAAACAAAAACTGGATTTGGATTTGATAGCGTGGCTTGGTACATGTAGGTGAATTGCGGTTAACAGTTGTTCTACCTCTTTCAGCGCCGAATTGTTAAAATTAGTCCCTTCCGTGTTAAAAGTAGTCCCTTACATGTTAACATTCTGGCGTTTCCATTTATCATGTAAAAAGAGTTTTTGAATATCTTAGTAGCTAAACTGCAAACAATTATGAATTCATATGAGACAGCTCGTTAGGATTAGACACACCTGAATCTGTATTGTTTGCCAACAAACCTCAATATTGCCAATGGCGCTGAAAGAGTTAATAAAGATTTATCTTTTTGGAGAACAACTCCACTCTCTTACACTATCGGTGTATTACATTTACCTCTGTCACTGGCTCGAGCTACTTTCGGGTTTCACGTGACTTTTATATAGGTGACCTACATAACAGATGTATTAATCTTTAAATGTGTACAACTACCGAAAAATAGTCCGTAGCTTTTTGCTAAATAAATACTTTGTTTTTAATTAGCAAAGTTAGAAAAAGATCCTGTCACAAGTGTAAAAGGTTAGTGCTAACATCAGTGACAACTAAGTCAATTAAAATACAGTTATCATGTTTCGTCAAGAATCTTGACATTGAGCCTGTTGCAGAGATGATAGTGAGTGTAAGGAACGGTCACTCTGCGATAGGAGATTGGTACAACTCGCGCGACTTTAAATATGATCGCATCTACCCGAAAATGTTGTATATGTAGACTTTTGTTGATTCTCAACAATTCTTTCAGTGATATCACGGCGACCAGTTCACCTAGTCATGTGTGTTTCCAGGCTTTCTCAGATCAGTACTCCACACAGCATACTTTCCAAGCAACTGGCTGCTTTTCAACATAGGCTGTTAGCCCATTTGGTGAAAGACGAATGACGCTGGTCACAGTGACTTGTGTCAAACGTCGGAAATAATGTTGGCCGAGCTGTGGATGATTTACAGGCCGTGTCGCTACCGACTGAGCTACCGGGGCTTCCGTCAAGTCAAATCAAGATATACACCGTTCTTAAATTACTTAAACAAGCTTGGAAGAAGCTAATGTGTCGGAACAGATATACAGGCTGATCTGAACATACTCTTTTTAAAAATATAAATTTGTCCCTCTTCGCTTCGACGGTCCTATATGTTTATTGATTTCGGTTTAAGTCAATAGAATAAATGATTACCGATTGAAATTACTTTCATTTATTTTTCTTCATGACATTTAGTTTAGGACAATGGACTTTGACTAAATGTTCGTTTTTTTTTTGGCTATTTATCTGATAAATGTAGTCCCTTTTTATGTTGACACAGAAACATTTAAATTTGTCTGCTACGCATGTTCAGGTTATTCGCTATTTATCTGGTAAAAGTACTCCCGTTTTATTTTGACACAGGACATTTTAAATTTGTCTGATATGTGACAAACGGAAAAGAGAATCGTGTCAGTCGGCTTTCCCAATTATATCAATTAGGAAGTTCCGAGAAAACATTAGAACCAGACTTGTTTGATAGAAAAACAAAAACCGGTTGTCCTTGGATAAAAGAGAATTCTTAACCTTTTCCCACATGCAAAAGCTTTCTGACGCCTCTGCAGCAGACGGCTTTATAGAGATTTTCTTTTTTTTTACAAAATATGTTCAAAGTCGTCTGCTGCAGATTTGTCGTATGAGGGAAGGGTTAACTCAATTTTAAAGTACATAATGAATTCCCCTTGCAAAAAATTCAAAACCTATTCGACCAATTGCAAGACAAGCGTGACTTAGAAATAACACATGCTGATAAAAGGGAGCGGGAACGTTGGCAGGAAGTGACATTATTTGGGGGGGGGGGGGGGGGGAGGGGGGGAGATTGCGTGATTATGACGTCATTTGCTTTAATTATTGAATATATAGGAGATGAAATTAAAATAATTGAAGAAAATCCTAAAAGATTAACAGAAAGTTTAAAAAGGTAACGGTGTATAAACTCAATGTTGAATCATTACGCTAGGACGAAATTGGACTGATAAGTTTCTTCAATTTAAAAAAATATATATTTCTTTTTTTAAAATAGCTAATTTAAATAAACAATTTTGTTTTTGAGTTGGAACAATGTAGATTTGATCTGTACTTTTTAAAAAAAAGTAATAGAAAGTAAAAAACCCATTTATTTTCAATTTGTCTATTGTATGACATACGTCAGACAATTATTCAACAGAATAAGGCCTAATTAAAAGAGAAGTCAAGGACCAAAAAACAGATGATATTCAAGAACGTCTACGTGAAACACCATGGTCCCTTTGCCCAAACAACATGACGGCCTTGAATATCGTCTACACTTTAAGATACTATTACACAGTGTATCGATACATTCATTGTTATATTGTGTGACATGTTCTTCAGTCATAGATTTAATCGAAGACGCATAGTTCAAAGAAAATACATCAATAAAATATTAGAGGAAGTGTACCTGCGAAAAGCATCATGGTCTTTTTTAGTTTAAAATTGACGCTTTTGAATGGGTTGTAATACGGGACTATACTTTCAACAACTATTAAGCAATGTATCGATACATTCATCTTAAATTTGTATATAGTGTGACTTTGTTTCTGTCATACATTCAGTAAAATACGGCATAGTTAAAAGCGAAGACATTGACCAAATATGGGATTACATGTATAAATGTCTGCGAAAAGTGTCATGGTCCCTTTCAGTGTATCGGTACATGCATTTTGATTTTTTCTGTTGCTACTCTAGTATAAGCCGTGGTTGCCCAGGCGCCCTACTTATGCAGTAATAGTCATTTGGGATGCAGTACGGATGCACTCAGATGAAACATTATTGGCCTAAGGCATTTCAATATACTATCTTTTTAGTGTTCCCATATTCGAACAGATCAAGGGAGTTTGTTTTATATTTTTTATTTGTGGCATTTGTCAGTCTACCTGTCAATTCGACCAAATAAACTGTACCAGCTAAACACACATGAACATGCACTTATCTTGCACTGCACGACTTTGAACACCATTTGCGAACAAAATACATACCAAGCTCAGATTGTAGTCTTACCTTGGAATACAGTCTACATTGCTCGTTACTGATTAGTTAATCATAGGCAAAGACATTTCATAATTTATACGGGAGGATTTGTCAAAAGCCAAAAATGATAATGAAACAGTTAGGAACAATATGAAGCAGTATCGAAGGAAAGTGAAGTGCTAATATGGCTAGTATGGCTTATGCGTGATCATGACCTTTGTGCAACTGTATCAGCATCACATCGGCTTGCGATTTTGGTTCTAAATGCGTATGAATACAGTGAATACTAAGGCGAGTTATCGCGCACTATTACTATTTTCTTTCATAAACAAACACACTACGATGTTAATGTGTGTATTTTTTTATCAAGTATGTGTTTTGCTTCATGAAACCCCTCGGGCTACACTGTAAACAGATGGATTCAGACCGTAGTACTATTTTACAAAGGTCGGATTAAGGGCATTATGGTATAGTGATAGCCACAGCACAACTGTTTACTCTACGTCTTCTGAAACAATCGTTTTTAGAATGACATGGTCTATATGGAATCGTCTGATATGTGTCACTTGTAATTTTGACACATGTCAGTCTGTTCTCGCCATCGAATCAAATAAGATATAATTTAAGAGGAAACACAAAACAGCTGTGAAAACGTTGGCCAAGTTTTCAAGCAATTTCGGTGCCTAGCAGCTTTTTCTATCGTCATTGACGAATGCAAATTTATCTCATCTTAATTCGTTCCCACATGCGACGAATCTGCAAAAGACGACTTTTAAAACATATAGACTAAAATATTAAAAATATTAATAAATGAAAATATTAAAAAATATTTATAAATGAAAATATAAAAAATGAAAAGAGTTGAAAACATTTTGGCAAATGGAGAAATTGCTCAGAATGAGCAATTTCTGCATTTGCCAAGATGTTTTCAAAGAACATCTACTGCAGATGCATCAGAAATTGTCTACACGTGGGAAAAGGTTAATTAATTAACAAAGCAATTGATGTGTTTATTGCCCTCGCATGTATCCTTGCATGTATCATATCAGAACTGGGCTTGTAAGGGATCTCTAAATATCGTTTGTTGGGAATGTGGAAAAGCAGCCAGTTGTTTGGGCAGTCTGTTATGTGGACTACCGGTGTGAAAAAGCTAGTAAACACATGAGTAAGTAAATTGACTGAAATATTGCTGAAACGGTGCTAAACCCCAATTAATCAATCAATCAATCAATCAATCATTTGTTGGGGGAAGAGAGCAGGTGTGTTTGTTTCATTGGGGGTTTACGCCGTTCTCAACATGATTTCAGTTATATCATGGCAAAATTTCACAAGTTCATAATCCCGTGACCAACAGATCAGTACTAGGCTAGAAACTGCGCCTTGTCCAAGGGCACTCCACCATTTGGATCGAACCCGGGGCGCCGAGCTAGAAGACAAGCTTGCACGGGTACTGGCCTGTTATAATTGAATGATGTGTTTTCAGTTACAGATGTTGAACTCCAGATTATAGACACTATAGTCAAAGTTTTAAAACTGTTCAAAAGTTGTCTTGAAACATTAGAATTATTATTCTTGATTAAAGTTAGAATAATAATTTCACTTTCGAGTTCAATAATCATATCGATATTGATCGTATATTATTCATCTTTACCGGGTAGACATACCCAGTAAGTCAAATTTTGTACATTTTCATTGACTTTCAAGTGACTGTTTTTCAACATTAATGACAAAATAGTTTTGAACTATTTATTACGTACTTTGTTCACACAATTAGCAATATTTGTAGAAGTTCCGACAATTCCAAATGTTGATCTCGATCTGGAGTTCAGCGCCATTAATATATGGAATTTCTCTGCAACTAAAGATATTATTACTGAAAAGTGTTGAAATCATTGTAGCCATAGGTGAAATTGCTCCTTCGTGATGCTATCTATATCCATCATCCTTAGTGCCACGGAGGGGAGTAATACTACCATTTTTTATCGTCTTTGGTATGGACCGACCGGGGATCGGATCAGTGACCTCCCGCATCCGTGGAAGACTCTCTCGTACTACACAACGGCCGTCCCCAACCTATGGCCGATATGCAGAATTCTGAAAAGAAGCTCTCAACCAACATGTAAAACATTAGGTACAATACTGACTTAATATAGGTGGAGACTGGGTCAACAGAGTAAACAGTGAATTTTCTCAATTGATAAAACTCCTTGTTTGAAACAGTCAATTTATCAGGATATAATGTCCACTGTTAGTTGTCATTTGATAAAACTCCTTGTCTAAAACAATTAGTTTATCAGGATATAATATCCACTGTTAGTTCTCATTAGATAAAACTCCTTGTTTGAAACAGTTAAGTTATCAGGATAGTATGTCCACTGTTAGTTCTCATTTGATAAAACTCCTTGTTTGAAACAGTAAGTTTATCAGGATAGTATGTCCACTTTTAGTTCTTATTAGATACAACTCCTTGTTTGAAACAGTAAGTTTATTAGGATATTATCAATATCCAATGTTAGTACTTATTAGATAAAACTCCTTGTTTGAAACAGTAATTTATTAGGATAGTATGTCCACTGTTAGTTCTCATTTGATAAAACTCCTTGTTTGAAACAGTACGTTTATCAGGATATAATTAATATCCACTTATTATTTTTCAATAATCCATTATAAATGCATGGAATAATAAATACATTTCACTTTAAGGTATGCCACCGAGCCACAGCACTCCTCCCAGAAACCATCTCATCCCAGTGTATCCCTTCGTCACCTTGAACGTCTCGCGAGATTTTAACCCTTCCGAGGAGTTCGTCATTGCCCATCTTGTTGTCATGATAAACAGCGATGTCGGCGATACAGTTCTGTAGGTGATCTTTGGGCATATTGAAGGTCAAGGCCTCGTTCCATACGGGTGTGAACACGTTGTGTTTAGTCGAGGTTTTCTTCTTCTTCACTTTCTTTGCGTTACCATAATGTAATGCAACTTTGACATAAGGGTCTGTAAATATAAATAATAATACGATTATAATTCAAAGATAAAGCGATACATAACCTTATAATTGGTATATTGTACCTTGTTTAACTGTTATGAAGCGTCGTTTCGATATTCAATTATTTATGTACTAACATTGTTAAACAACTAAAGGACCGAATGTACATTACAAATACGTTCAACCTCCATTTAATATTAAGATACAGATTTAAAATTATTGAAGAGATAAATATGTACTTTGTGTATTTCTTTTACATTTTCACGTATGTTATGTTATGTAAATATGTTGGCTTGATGATGATCTGTATTTTAGATCAAATGAATAAACTAATTATGTTTTGTTCTAATAAAAGATAAACATATCTCTTCGTACATCAAGTATATTGCAATGTCTAAAAGATCTGACTGAAATTGATATTTAGATATTTTCACATTGACCTCTGGCTAACTATATGCTCCTCTATATCTTCCATTTGCTATCATTTTATATTTCTATCTCCTTTTTTTTTAAATCCCTTACTTAATAAAATCCTTTCATCGACATTAGTTGCTGATGCTTGAACTATTTTATATATCTCTCGGTCTCATTTTCTTTTTCTAGTTCAAAGTTAGAATCTCCTAGTTATGCCTCGAGAGCTTCAATGAAGTGGAGAGAATTACAATAAGCTTTAAGCTTGCAGAACCAAGACACAAATGTGCCCATACATTTCTTTTTCGCTCTCCAGATGTTACCCTTATATCTCGTCGCAGTCCTTACATTCCGCAGTCTGATATATTCTATCACGCTAATTACAACAAGTATAGACCCTGATAGGCATCGATACAGAAAACACCGTGACATCTCTACATCCAACAATGTTAACCCTTTTCGACATACATGTTGAACAATCTGCAACAGACGAAGTTGAAAACATCTTCGCAAAAAAACAACTAAGAACATCTTTAACCCTTTATCACATGTAGCGCTTTCTGACGCCTCTGCAGCAATGACTATTGAAAACAATGTGTCAAATGTGAAATTGCTCATGATGAGCAATTTCACCATTTGCCACAATGTTTTCAACTCAATTTAATAGTAAAACTGTCATGAATGCAGATTTTTAACATTTTTGCTGACTTCCTTTCAATGTCGTCTGCTGCAGATGTGTTGTATGTGGGAAAGGGTTAATGATTAACATGTTATTATTGAGTATAATTAAACACCATTTGACAAACGGTGGAATTACTCATTGAGAGCAATTAATCCTTTCGCCTAAACTATTTACAAAACTATTCAGAGGCAGATGCTTTAACATACATCTGTAATATGGAAAACGTGTAAAACAGATTTCCAGACCGCCTTTTCAACGAAATTGATATTTATCTTATTAACCGAATTTTCTGCGGCGTGCAATAGTAATGTTTCCCATGATAAAAGCAGAAATCCGATATGACGCAGAAGTGTTTTGACACATTGACACAAATTTAGTCTTCTCCAAACCGATTTACCGACACGAATAAACTTAATTAGTCCCTCCTGCAAATTATTTGTCACCATTTTGGTGGCAACTCTCTTTACTGCAACATGTTTATGTTATGTCCAATCCTATTTAATACAAGTGTTTGTTCGAAAAGTTTGGCGATAAGGATCTTATCTATTCTAATAGATAATATCTCTGGACACAATTTTATCTGTAAAGACATCATAATATATGTCATTAAATGCATTGCTTCTGCCATGTTAGCGGATAATTGGTCTTCAAACGAAACCAAATATGTATGCAAGAGTTCTTAACGCAATGCCGAATAAGAAATTGAATTATTGTGGTGACACTTTGCTCTGCTCCCTTTAGACACACAGGCCTTGTATCAGTCTCTCAAACTTAATTATTGTGAATTTTATCGGAACATTTCCCTCATATAAACCTCTTTTTAATCATCTGAACCAGTGAACGTTGAAGTTGATCTACAGGCAGTTACGATCCAAATGCGTTGGAGTGATTGACAGTGTCACACGTCTGGATCATTTTATACTTATATATCATATGTATCGGCATTTAAAAATCAATTTGCTTCCAAAATAGTATCATGCTTGGCCATCGCTGTATCAATTTAAACAATTAATAAACAATGATAGAAAACTTAGTAATTCTATATTTATCACATTAACCCCCCATTATAAAAATATCATGATCATGACTAGTTTGGTTTCCAGTCTTAAGCCCAAGTCTTTGTTACAAGGCGGAAACAAGTCTATGAAAATGACATCACATCAGCGGTTTGACGTCATAACGTAAGTCGCTTTTGCGCCAAAACTGATTTCATGTAGAAATATGGTAAACGTTATGTTCATTTTTTCGAAATACTCATCATAAATCTTTTTATTTGATAACAAGAATATCTCATTCGTTTTTATTTATTTTCACTTTTAATATACTAGTTAACTAAGCCGAATATGACGCTCGCCAAGACTCACTGCACATCATCTTACATATACATGTATATATATCTCTCTATTTATATCTGGCCAATACAAAAAGAAAAGTAGACGGATACAAATCCGAATAATGTACTAGTTTCTTGATTCACACAATAACTAATATAGGTTTAACTAAACTAATAAAACTTTTTTAAAAAGTCTTTGACATTTATTTAAACTATACTATATATGTATTACCTTACAAATGTTAATTTTGTTGCAACAACATGTAAAATGTTATATGCAAATACAGACATCTGTTGTTGTTGTTGTTGTTGTTGCTGTAGTGGTTAGAGCATCCGCCCCAGGAGCGGGGTGTCATGGTTCGATCATCGGTCAAGTCGTACAATATGCTTTCACATGTTTAGTAATGACTCAGGGTTGCGGGGGATATAATAATTACAATTGATGCATCGGTGTTTGGCTAAATGAACCCGGTAGTTCTGTTGTTTTACCAATACAAGGAGGAAATTTTAATTTTAGCAGTACATGTTTATTTCGACACTTATAAGTTATATCTATAGCTAGCCATTTTATTTAAGAAAACAAAATGTTAAAAAGTATAGGACATGCATAAGCTTAACTTGTATAGTAGTTATTAGATACATTTAATTGTTATAACTTGTGATGATTCCATAAAATGTAATTTAATGCTTAAGTAAAGCAAACGCGCCATTTTAGCGTATATTTATTTTTGTTTTTAACCCAAAATTCAATTCCCCCAATATTCTTATTTATTTTCTTTAATAAAAATACATATAAACATTGCATGAATTAAATAAGACAAAAACATATTTAAAATATTCATAATTAAAAAGAAATTAAATGAATTTCTAAAATCATCACTTAAAATTGCGAAAAACAGTTTTTTCACCCCAAAAAACATATTTCTACTAAAAATAATTTTGAGCATTTCTTTTCTAAACTGCTATACAGATAAGCATGGTGCAAAAACATTTTCTGTTGCAATTTGTTCTAGGCTGTGGGGTTATTTTGGCTAAAATAACTAGCCTACAAGGAAACGTGTAAAACGCCATAAAAAAAAAATAGAGTATCAATGGTGAACACTTTGATGTTGATCGGCAGAAAATTGCGATCCGATAGGACTGGACTGTGTCAATGAAAGTGGAGTCATAGATTTTTTTTTTAATAGGTCTCAATGGACTTATTTTAACTGTTTTCTAGACAACACATCCACAATGAATGGTTTCTCGGTTATTTTCTCGCTGATTTGGCGATTCCTTTGAGTGTGATAGACGGCCATATTGACGAAGTGTCGTTTCCCGTCATCTGTCTGAATCAATGAGCGTCACAGGACCAATCAAATGCAATGAAGCACTCGGTTTTGAACTTTAATTACGACAAATACGGAGAGATAATTGGTAAAAATGTTGCTTCTCTTAAATTGTTGAATTTTGATTATTATTCGACAAAAATTAACTTTTTCCAGACCTTTTATGCAATTATTTATATTTCATGAGACGAGCGTCGTTCGTCTTCCACCAATGGGCTAACAGTCTATCTGTAAAAGCAGCCAGTTGCTTGGAAGGATTGTTGTGTGGAAAACTGGTGTGAGAAAGCCAGGAAAATACTGGCCGCCGTGATATGACTTAAATAATTGTTGAAAACGGCGTTTAACATAATAAATATCGTGAAAGAACTAAACTTATCTCTTAACAATTTCAGCGCCAAAGGCAATATTGAGGTTCTTGCAAACAATGCAGATTCAGGCGAGTCAGCTCGTAACGAGCTGTCTCACCTGAAATCAGCATTGTTCGCCTTTCAGTTATAAAAATATTCCAAAAGTCTTATAAGAAGAGAAATGGTGATGCCCGATTTTGAACATGGAAAAGTCTACGTTAAACAGTTCGGCGCTGAAATAGTTAACGCGAATATATTGCAAAAAGCGTCTTTGTATGGGAAATGTCCAATGTAGTAATAAATCGTCTGCAACGGTGACCGGAAACCGTAAATCAAATCCTAAAAATACCCATTTAGTTGCAATTTCCCGATGCATTTGGCATCTGTTGTGTATCTGTGACTTAGTTAAACCGGTTACCACACGCACGCGTTTCTGCCGCATACAATCTTGTCTAGAACTATTGTAGCAAAGTGATAAATGTTATACAATGTGTTAAACTATGCTTACTAATTACATTTTCATTCATTGAAAATGTAGAAATGAAAAATGTCTTTAGTGTTTGCCAGGATGTTTTGAAAATTCTCTGCTGCAGATAAGTTTTCAATTATTGAAAATGTATAAATGAAAAATGTAATGTCTATAGTGTTTGCCTGGATTTTTTCATTTATTGAAAATGTATAAATGAAAAATGCCTTAAGTGTTTGCCTGGATGTTTTGAAAATCCTCCGCTGCAGATATGTTTTAATTGATTGAAAATGTATTAATAAAAATGGCTTTAGTGTTTGCTTGGATGTTTCGAAAATCCTCTGCTGCAAATATGTTTTCATTTATTGAAAACGTATAAATGAAAATGTCTTCAGTGTTTGCCTGGATGTTTTGAAAATCGTCCGCTGCAAATTTGTTTTCATTTATTGAAAACGTATAAATGAAAAATGTCTTTAGTGTTTGCCTGGATGTTTTGAAAATCCTCTGCTGCAAATATGTTTTCATTTATTGAAAACGTATCAATGAAAATGTCTTCAGTGTTTGTCTGGATGTTTTGAAAATCCTCCGCTGCAGATATGTTTTCATTTATTGAAAATGTATAAATGAAAATGTCAGGGTTTGCCTGGATGTTTTGAAAATCCTCCGCTGCAGATATGTTGTATGTATGAACGGGTTTATGCTGCGACACGGTCAATGTCAAAACGCTATGATCTATACTTGGTGTCTATGCGTGGTAACACGTTTTATAAATCAGACGCAAGGCAGCAAATCTGAAGTTTTAGTTAATACAGCAACACGTTCAAGGACAAATCACCATGCTTTTTACAGACAAATCACGTGCCAGTGTTCGTAGAAACATAATTCAAATAATGTAACCCTTTAAGCAGTCTGCAGTTCTCGATTCGAGTCCACAATGTGGGTTTTCTCGTGGGACGGCTCAATTATGTTGATATCGGTGTAAAGCAACATACAATCAAATCGTTTCATGTCTATATTTGGTTGAAGAGAAACGTTATCCATGTATCAAACGTAATTAAAAGCTTGGAACAAAGTCACTCGCGATAACTCGTACTCGAAAGGGACACATACTTCGAATTATCGACCTGTTCGAGTTAGCACTGTTTTTTGCTTACTTCACGTATGCATCTTTGGTATCGTAGTTCATTAATTCGTTAGTGTTTATTATGAAAAAACAATCTCATTGGTATAGTCATATCAACAAAACAGCACAGCAGCAGTTCTGATTGCTCGCATGCTCAAAATATTAATTCGGTCTAGGAAATAGTTCGATTCAAACGATATTTTTAATGTTGCACATGTTTCGTGAATCTGTTATATATTGTATTAAATAATGCATGCATTTTAGCATATGCACCACTCAACAAAACCAACTGTTTTAAGATAATGGACGGATATCGTGCATTCTAGGCGCTTAGCCAGCAACTTGGGTGTCTGTGGAATAGAAACATTAACACGAAATTTCAAGAATGCATTTTCCTTAGAATTTAGCGGATTAAGCGCGAATGCGCAAATTGATTGTTTCTAAGAATCGTCTGACAGACTTTAGACACATTTAAATATTGTTGCCAAGCAGCCAACCTATAATGGACTGTATCCTCATTTTAGGTCGAAATAAAACATTCTCATTTATCAATGTTATATTTAAGTAAAGACTTCATTTAAATGTAAGAACTTGTTTAATGTCAAAATGTAAAGATTATTGATGCAGGAATTTAGCGGCTTTTAGGCTTAATACGTAAATTGCCTGTGTCTACGAATCGTCTGATATATAAAGACTTTCGGTAAAAGTAAATCGTGTCTACTACAATCATGCATGCAACCTTTAAGTGGTCTGTTTCGCACTGTTGGTCTAACTAATACATACCGTTTAAGTCCTAAGAATAGAACTAAACGCGTATTATTCATCATATTGAGCACATCATACACTGATTTTCTTTGTATTTTGTTGCTGTACACTCCTGGAAAGGAATTAGTATAAGCAATAACATTGCTTGTTTTTCCAATCCATTTCAACCTATTTTTGTTGTACTGTTAATATTGTACATATGAACTGAATAAAATATGTTTAAACTAAACGCGTAAACTTGTCATGGATTATGATGCTCCACCATTTAACCCTTTCGAAAATCTGCAGTTAACGCTTTTCGAAACATCTTTACAACATTTGGAACATCTCTCACGATCAAAGTATAATTAAGGGACAGAGTTGGAAACATTGATATGATAGCAACAGGTAAAATATGCTCATTGTGAGCGCCAATATACCATTTTACCACAATATTTTCAAAAGTCTTCTCCTGCAGATACGTCAAAATGCAATAATTGTACTTCCATTTAAAGAAAGTTTTGTTAAAAAACATCACTGTGCTGTTGTGGTAGAGCGTCGACCTCGGGTGCGGGAGGTCGCAGGTTCGATCCCTGTCCGGGTTATACCAAAGACTATAACAAGAAAATGTAGTACCCTCTTTGGCGGTCAGGGTTGCGGGGTTCGCATTGCAACTGACTGGCTGGTGTCTGGATAAATGAACCAGTAGTACTGGTAACTTACCCAGGAAACGCTGTGATGTAACTGGAAATATTGTTTAAAGCGTTGGAAAACACTAAACAATCAATCAATCAATCAATCAATCAATCCTTTGCACAATGTTTTAATGTCGTCTACTGCAAATGTGTAATAGCTTTGTCAGCCTTAACCCGCTATACGCGATTTAATCCATTTCCACATACAACAAATCTGCAGGAGACGACTTTTAAAACATATGTGAAAAAAAATTGAAAGTCCCTTTCAATGTTAGTACAATAATTGAGTTGAAAACATGGTGACACAAGGAGAAAATTGCTCGTTTTGAGCAATTTCTTCTTTTGTTGACAAGTTTCAAAAGGCCGTCTGCTACAGAGGCGTCAGAAAGCGTCTATAGGTAAAGTAACACGCAAATCCAGCATGTCATGGATCGCTGTATAGAGACCGATTGCATTCAGTGTCAAGGTCAAGGACAGATCCGGATGGTTTATTGTGACACATCGTCTAACGACGTAACCGCGGGATACGTAAATCTTTTTGTCTATTACCGACATCTGCAGTGCAGCTCTTTCTTTTCCTGGTGGGTATGTCTCTATTTTGTATTGTCCTTTTATGTATATTTTACTATCCTTTGAATGCAGTATCTGTTGCACTCGCGCTGCACGGGGCGCTGCACGGGTCTCATATTCATATCGAATTAGACTTAATTGAATCACTTAATTTATTGACGAGGTTGCAAACTTTTTGAGTGCAGGGTATCACGTTGTCTGGCGGGCTATTAGCAAGCTAAATCTAATCCAGGAACTTCCTATGTGCTAAAAAAAAAAAGCACTTTGCACTAAGTTGTGTGCATTTGTTATGCTCTTGCCTTTAACTCTTTCAGCGCCAAAGGCAATATTGAGCTTTTTGCAAACAATACAGATTCAGGTGAGTCAGCTCGTAACGAGCTGTCTCACCTGAAATCTGCATTGTTTGGCTGTGAGTTTTAAAAATATTCCAAAAATCCTATAACATGAAAATAAAGTCGTCCGAGTTTGGAACGCGCAACCAATTCGGCGCTGAAAGGGTTAACATCAAGGAAAATCCTTCGGTTTGCTTCAGGTATAATGCATTAAATTCTTTAATCATCCCCTTCTGAGTCTTCACTGTTCGCATTTGAATTAAGAACTTAAACCGCCAGGCGGTCGCAACCGACTGCACGTAACGGGGCTCGGAGTGACAAAATGGCTGCGCGTGTTAATTTGTCGATTGGGGTTTTATTGCGTTTTAGTTACAGGATCGTATTTTGGATCTGACGGCATCGCATAAAAGATCGTATATTTAAGTATGTTATATACAATCGGTTTACTCTGCAATGACCGCTTCTCTGTCACTCTTATATATTTGGGGTATCTCCCTTGTTCATACCTAACAATTGGTTAGGCGACACTTGGATTGGCTGACACAAAGGCTAGTCTTAGCCGGCCTGTAATAGGCCGTCATCAGATCTATACGAGGGTTTGCTGGAGCAGTAAAGATATTGTTTTATTTTAATTAGATTGATATGATTCAATACTGCATACAAGCGGACAAGGAATATTTGTGCGAGGCTATTGAAGTGCACCGCTCGCGTGCATATTAAAGATACTGGATTAATATGAATAACATTCCTTATCAAGATTGGAATGTTTAACGGAACTGTCTGACGACTACTTTGTGGTCCTCATCCAAAAATGCTCTAAGTGATTATAATAGTTTTAAAAATGATCATAATATGCAAGGTTTTCCGATTGTTTGATCCTTACCCTCTTGCAGATATATTTTGGCGCATAGGCAGCATACGGACATTGTGGACAAAGGGGAACCAATGCGCCCAATGAGCCCTATTTGCCAAAATGTTTATTATATAATTATTCGTAAATTTGCAGATTCTTTTCCATCGTTTTGGATAGAAGTGATTTTTTTAAATCGTCAGTTGAAGATTTGCTGTATGTGGGAAATAGTTTAATTGCAATTTTCTCAGAGAGATGGCATCAGTGCTTTGATCACTTCATGCAGAAATATCACGCCCAATTAGGTATTTCGTAATACGTGCAGTCTCATGTGTGCTCTGCACTGTTTAATTTGAACGACAACTGATTGACAGGGTTTTAAGTGCCTCATTTTAATATATTTCACAAAATAGCTTCTTATATTATCGTAGTTACCATTCTGAGGCTGGTTTGCGGTACGATCAGTGAGGATTCAGGCTAGCCCGAGTGTGTACCATTAATCTAAAACCCCATTCTCACCGTCCCGGATTGGCGGCCCGGTAGGTCCCGGATGATGGTTCTGGAGAAACCTCGTCAAACCGGAAAGACAGCCGCGGCGGCACAGTAGAAGTTCGGGACGATCCCTTACGAACCCTGTTGTTCCGGCTCGATCCGGAAGACTGTCCAAGAAGTTTTAAAATCAATGATATTACATACGACCGGGTGACACCGGGAGATACCGGAACTAAAACCTGGACAATGAGACCTGGGCTTAAGCAAATAACTCACAGCGATATGTCTCAATTTGTTTCGTCTGAAGTGTGCTATGCACTGTTTAATCTTAACGCATTATGTTGACAGGAATTTATTTGACGCATTTTGAAAATTCCACTTATTCACTGTTAATAATATAATTTGGAACTTGATGGCTGTGTAAGCATTCATGATTCTGGTGAGCCAAAGTAACAGCACAATCTCACTAGTGTATTCAATGTCTTTCTACATGAAGAAAAGTCGTCACGGATTCATTTTTGTCACATCCCTATTGATGCGGAACCCTACTAACATAGTGTCCAAATAAAAGGACAAGTAATACTGGTAACTTATCCAGGAAATGCCGTCATACAACTAAAAACGTGTTGAAAGTGGCGGAAAACACCAAACAATCACTCAATCATAAAACCATCTCAGTAGCACTTACATAAATCAGACAGAAATCCCGCTAACGTAAATCAGATTGCCTAACTTCCATTAAGTCGTAAAAATCTCATAATCAAGTAATATCGGTTGATGTTGTCACGTGATTGATCTCAATCATAGAACAGGTCGCAGGAGAAAACAGGACTGGTATTTGATAGTATTGTTCGTGTGCCTTCAAAGCTTCCCCACAGACTACTTTAAAATACGTAATTTGAAATGGAGAAATGTTTTATAATCTATTTCAAAATTATAACGTCATTTATTGACATATTCAGTAATTCCTCCCCGCCCCACAAATTGTCCATATTAGGAACACATCAGCCAATCACACCATAGTAATACAATAATGTATCCGTTTCTTATAACATTGGGAAATGTAACCATGTTCGAGGGAAAAGCACAGGTACCAGTCTGGTTTAAATCTAAAAATAGCATTTGACTGTATTTTTCAATATATAGTCAAATGCTATTTTTAGATTTTAAACGAGACTGGCACCTGTAGGGAAAAGTAGTACATTTGTATTGCTGGAAAGAGACTGTACATCTATGTCTTCTCATCAGAATCTATACAAATTGATAGAGCTTCTGGAAGTAATATGTATTCAGAGTATAACTTTATTCGACTCTGTGAATACTGAGGCTGATCTAGATCTAGACTTTACTAAAAGCCGACCTTTTCGCACTGACAGACTCATTCTTTTAATTTGGTCGTATATTTAATCGAATATCCGGTCGTATATTTGGTCGTATATTTGGTCGAATATTTGACATTTTATTTGGTCGTATATTTGGTCGTATATTTGGCCGTATAATTGGTCGTATAATTGCTCGTTTATTTGGTCGTAAATCTGCTCGTATATTTAGTCAAATAGTTGGTCGTTTGCTTTTTTGGTAGTATATTTGGTCAGATATGATCGTATATTGGCATATATTTCGTCGTATGTATGGTGGTATATTTGAACGTTGATTTGGTTGTATATTTGATCGTATATATATGGTCGTATATTTGGTTGTGTATATATGGTAAATCTTTGAAATGGTATGTAAACTCGATCTTTATTTAATATTTTTTTGTTTGTTTTTGTTTGGTTCATAGGTGGTTTACTCGACTTTGGACACTATTTCAGTTAAACATATCACGGCGTTGCCTGCCTAGATTTCCAGTTATAGCGGTATTATTTATCGCGACAAGATTATGTTCGAGTAGTAATGCTATACCCGAAGACCTGATCGCCAATAATCGGAGACATTACTCACATGTTTTAAGTCTTTGGTATTCACAAACCGGGGATTGAACTCTGCCAGCCTGTTCATAAATCAGACTCTCTTACCGCTACACCACGGTGATGGTAGATCGTTTTATTTTGAGTTAAACTCGTTTTTATTTCAGTTATACCACGGCGGCCAGATGTCTCTGACAAGTACGTCACACAATAGTCTTCAAATGTGACCTGCTATATGTACCTCCCGCATAGACTATTTCAAGCCTGAAATGGGAGATGAATAAGGCTAGTGACAGCGACTTTTGTCAATCATCCGCAATAATGAATGGTAATGTCGGGGTTCGAACTCATGACCCATTGATCGACACAACTCGTCGTTTGTTATGCAGACAATCAGTAATTCGGAAACTAAACGTATGGTCGCTGTAGACAGGGAATTGCTATTTCAAGATAAGGATTCAGATTCAGATTCAAGATTCAGCTCTTTTCCCACAATTTCTCTCTTAATATCAAAGCAAATCCTATGTTGTTGGTACTCAAAAGAATTGTCTCACTGAGACGATTCTTTTGAGTACCCACAACATAGGGTTTGAGGGTCAAATTAGCATTTTAGAACATGCAACACGCCCTTTATCTAGATCTCTGAATTATTGTGTTGGTAATGGCTGGGAACATAATTGGAAGAATCACTTTTACAGATAATTACTATTGTAGTGCGTCGATCGTGGTATTTATTTTTTATTAACCGACTACGAAACTGAGATGACACGAGACCTTCCATCGGAAAAGCAGCCAAAAGTTGAGCTCAGTATGTACATCTGCTCCATCTTTTCATTATCTATACAAAATGACAAACATTTCTAACAAGCCTGTTTAAGTAATATGTAAATAGTGTGGATCTCTGTCAAACTGTGCATATGCAAAATCTGATCTTGAGCTATACCGTTCATAAAAGCCAACTTGAACCGTTTCGTATGGCCGGGCTGGTATCAACTAAATGCCACAACAAATGTCACACGTACTTTTTGTCTAGACCAATATTTTACTTCTCTTGGCATATATAGTGTCACAGCAACGATTCCGATATCAAGTAAAACAAGACGGGCGACCTTTGACTCAAATTGGCTTAAACAAATTGGTAAAAGTCGTTAATTCAAAGACCGGTTCAACCGACGTTCTTCACGGTCATTGGCCGAGCCCTGGTAGCTCAGTCGGTAGCGAAGCGAGCTGTCTATCTAGGGGTTGTGAGTTCGAACCATAGCTCGGCCAACATTCTTTCCGAGGTTTTCCAAAAGTCACTGTGACAATCGGCAATCGTCTTCCACCAATGGGCTAACAGTCTATGTGAGTACTAGTGCGATAAAACAAGGATACACATGCTTCGGTGACTGATTGATTGTTTGGTCTTTAACAACGCTTTCAACAATTAGTCAGCTTTAACAAGGCGTTTCCTGGGTAAGCTACCTATATTACTAGTCCATTTCTCCTGACACCAGCCAGTTAGTCGTTATGAGAACCCCGCCACCCTGAGCACCACGGAGGGCAGCCATTACTATCAATTTTAAAGTATTTGGTATGACACGGTCGAAGATTGAACCAAAGAACTGTTAGGATGATTTATACAGAAACTGTCAATGGTTGAACTTCACTCGTATTTCGTATTTATCCTTCATTTACGGACATTGGCACCGACATGATATCTAACTAAATGCCACATCAAATGTCACAAGTTTATTTTTTTGTCTAGACTGATCGTGGTACATATTGCCACCACAGCGATACCTTCAATATAAACTTTTCATTTATACGGAATATTTTATTTCCTATTCAAAAATATCTCCTTAAAGATTTATACACACAGAATAATCAGGGGCGTAGCTCCCTCTAGGCACTGTAGGCACGTGCCTACACATTCTTTCTCAAAATGCCCCAAAACGCAGCTGCGGCGATAGACATCTGCGTAATGTATCGACCAGATCAGCCTGCGCTGTCCGCGCAGATTAATCCGGCCGACACATTCCGTCTTAGGGGGATATATGTATAGAGTAGTGATTCCTGAAACAGACAATCCACAGGAGACGAAAAGTGTCTATCCGGGTAGGCCCGTGTGGCATGCTTAGGCTGATCCGGGTCGATACTTTACGCAGAGTCCACAATGTTGATTTTCTCACGAGACGGCCTACACATTGATTATTGCCAAGATACGCCCCTGATAATGGCAGTACCTCGATAGGAACCCATACATTTGTTCGAGTTATCGCCATATTGGAGTGATCTCTCGATGTATGCTTAACTCAATTTTGTATTGTCAGCTTCATAAGTAATATATATATATATACTGAAGCGTGGAGCGATTGCTCAGCGCAAAACAGCTGTAATTGCTTCTTAAATTGTATCAGTTACAACCGTGTTTCGCTCATCCTACTGTAACCCGTAACACTGGACCAGCAAGTCAGTAATGCTCACCCTCAATCCTGAGCACCAACGAGGGTAAGCCATTACTTCCACTTTTTAATTATTTGATATGATCCTGCCTTGGATCGAACCTATGACCTCTTGCACCGGGTGCGGACTCGAAACGGTGAGTAGTAAGATAATATAAAGATAATAGTTCTTACCCATGGTTATTTTCCCCTCTTCACAATGCCGCAGATTTCTAGCCTTCATGATTACGACTGTCAATCTTTCTGCACTAGACAGATATCCCAAAGAGAAGATAAGTTCCCCTGGGTTAAACTGAAATCAAACGACAATTCAATGAGAAAATATAAACATATGTATCAGCCTTTCTGCACTTGAAATGTATCTCACACAGACGATCAGTTCCCCTGGATCAAACTGAAATCAGACGACAATAAAATTATGAAATATAAACATAATTATCAGCCTTTCTGCACTGGAAAGGTATCCCAAAGAGAAGATAAGTTTCCCTAGGTTAAACTGAAATCAAACGACAATTAAATGAGGAACTATAAACATATTAATCAGCCTTTCTGCAATGGAAAGGTATCTCACACAGACGATCAGTTCCCCTGGATTAAACTGAAATCAAACGACAATAAAATAAAGGAATGATGAACATATCTATCAGCCTTTTTGCAAACTGAAATAAAAAAAACGACAATAGAATGAAGACTGATGAAAATATTTATCAGCCTTTCTGCACTGGAAAGTTATCTCACACAAATAAAGAATGATGAACATATTTATCAGCTTTTACGCACTGGAATAGTATCCCACACGGACGATCAGATCCCCATGATTGAAATGAACATGAAAACAAACGGCAATAGAATGAAGACTGATGAGAAGATAAATTCCCCTCGGTAAAACAGTGGAGTATAACCCTTCCCATCCTCGGTACCCCGGCTATTCATAAACTATATGATACCCTGGGCAAATTAGCTGTTAACATCTCATACTCACGAATAATTTATGAGGTTAAATGCAGCCTGTTGATTGGCCGCATGACACAAACCTCATGCGATACCAAAGTTACAGTGTAGTTACGGAGGGAATCGTGGTGCATGCTTTACGAAGCTTTGCTAGCCAATTTTCCCAGGGTATCATATATTTTATGAATAGCCTGGGTACCGAGGACGAACCCTTTCAGTGTCAATGGAATCCTCAAGATTTTGTAAACCATACAGATTCAGTAGAGACAGCTCTCAAAAAGCAGTCTCATTTGAAACCAGCATTGTGTGCCTTAATATTACCTGGAAAACGTATTCGCTGGATTTTGAACATGGACCATTCTGAGTGTAGACATTAGGCGCTAAAGGAGTTAGAGAAAAAGAAAGCATGACAGCTGCAAAATGTTTCTAAACTCTTTCAGACAAACACCAGATATGCAGCTGATTACATTGAAATATCTGGTTAAAAGTATTGAACACGTGTCTCTATACACGCGACTTTAAATACTGAACAGCGATGGAAACGTTGTGACAAATATGAAGCGTTTTCAGCATGATTATTTTCTTTTTTTACCATAGTGCTTTTAAAAGTCTTCTTTCTTGGACAGTGTTAATTCGTATTGAGAATGCCAGCAGACACCATGACATTGTCATTAACAGTATGAAGCATTGAATATTTATACCAAAGTTATTACAATCAAATCAAAATAATTTGCAGTGCGTCTATTGGATCAGACGATATCGCATAAAAGGTCGTCTTGAATTGACCCTATACATTTAAATATTCATGAGCAGGTGCGCGTTTTACTGTCCAATTACAGCTCACGTCACAATCAATGCTCGGTTCTGCTATCAAACAGGTAGCTTGATACTTGAATAAAAACTAGGTAACTATACAATCGGAACATTAAGCCATCCCCGGCTTCCATTTCTCGTCTATTTACAGAGGTTATCTCCCCCCGTTGACATATTATGATTTTGTAGGCGACAGTTTGATTGGCTGACGCAAATGTCAATCTAAGGCAAGCTGTACTAGGCAGTCATCAGATCCATACGAGTGTTGGTTTCTTGACCTAACTACGCACTATTCGACAATTAATAACACGTTTAAAGAAACGCATTAACTCTATCAGCGCCAAGGGCATTATTGGGGGTTTTGCAAACAATTCAGATTCAGGTGAGTGAGCTCGTGACGAACTGTCTCACATGAAATCAGCATTGCTTGCCTTTTAGTTATCAACGTAGTCCAACACTTTTATTACATGAGAAATGTAGACGCCCGATTTTGACCATGGAAGGGTCTACTTTAAACAATTCGGTGCTGAAAGAGTTAAAGACACGCCCACACATATATATAAATACATATATATATATACATATACTAAAAAATAAAAAAAGACACTACATTGGTCAGAATTTGACCTTTTTAAGACTTGACATAAATACCTTATGTTTATCCATTTAGAAACTGTTCCACTAATAGTTCTTCAAATACGCTTAATTATGGACAATTGATTGATAGATTGGCCAATCATGTCACGGCAAGCTCTCAAAATAGTACTCCACAAAACAGTCGTTCTTTCTAAGCAACTGGCTGTCTTTTCACACATACTGTTAGCTTATTGGTGGTAAATGAATGGCGTTCGTCGCATTGTGCGTTAAACTTCGGAATAAACATTGACCTAGGTGGGTTTTTAATTCACAACCCTGGATTAACAACCAGCGTCGCTACCGACTTAACTACCGGGGCTCGAATACAGTTCAAGAGGAAAAGATAGGCTACCAATATTTGTGTTCAGTGTTCATGAATTCCGTATGACCTTCCACATAAATGGCCACTTAAAGTCTCCCAATTTTCCCCAAACCAGTGGTTAATTTTTATCTACGCATATCGAGGGCTTGGAATGAAACGGTTGTAACTAAAAACCTATTTTGAAAACCCTGGTTTAGGGGTAATTTTGATCCCTTTGTAAACAATGCAAATGTCCATTGTTTACCGAGAAAAATGATTTAACGCTTATAAAGACTTTATGGCGAAGTGATTAACATCGTAAAAAAAGGACCAATTTTAGTTACAACCGTTTCACGTCACATGCCCTCGATATGTAATTCTGCCTCTTCTCAGTAGTCAAAATTATAAGGGGAGAAAGCGGAAAATAAGAAAATTACTTTGAAGTTTTTTTAAAACGGACGAACTAAAATAATAAAGTGCATACTTTGTTTACAAGGCCATTAAGACTGGCTTGTCCCAGGATAAATAGGACAGTAGTACAGGGTCCAATTCCACCAACCATACCAAGCTTTCAGCAATACTTAAATTCTTAAAAGCATATTACATCATTTTTGTTTCCCCTTATAAACATGCCAAAACAGTTCATTTCTTACCAAATATTGTCAGTCAGCAAGGTAACTATTTATGTCAACTTAGTCATTCACTTAAAAATATTCAACCATTCATGTTTTACAAAATACTAGGGAAACAACAAATGACGATATATGTTTTTAAGTAGTTAAGTTTTACTTAGCGCTAAGTAATGTGGGTGGAATTGGACCCTGGTAACTAACCCATGAAACGCCGTGATATAACTGAACAAGTGTTCGAAGCGGCTTAAAACACCATACTAATAAAGCCAAAAGCTATCTCCTTACAAACGCCCCTGTGACATTACTTACATCTTTGATTCTGGTTTCCTCGGCGTGACTGATTGGTTTCCACATAGAGTGCTGCTGCGTCAAGTCCATGTTCACTAAGGGAATCTTGATCTGCCCTATACATTCATGGCGGGAAAACTGATCAAAGTCAAACACGAGCAGTTCAAGCGTCTGGTCATGAACGGCTTCCGCTTCCGGTATTTCGAAAATGAATTCCTCCTCGAACGCGGGATTAGTTGTCTTTCGATGCACTTTACTCTGTAAATAAGTTCTACACGTGGGTAACACACACAGTTTACAATACGGGTCGGCGGTCCCGCTGAAGTCACGTGACACTAAATTTTCAGCCTCGATAAGATAAACTGTGAGCAAGTTGGTTTCCTTATTAAAGTCTAGACTGAAATGAATACTGCCTAAATGTTCCTCCTCGATGCTGGCCACTGACTGTTGTCGCTGTAAAAGCTGAAGAAAAAAAGTAAAACAATATTTAACGATTATTGAACCTGTACTTTTAGGAAAGGGTACAAGTTGGTTATTATGACCAATGTAGATCCAGACCAGCCTGTGTATAGTGACAGTCTGATATACAATATTAACACATAACTTACATATCAAGCGTGTTAGTCTATTCTGGCAACTTGTATATATTCTGATAGGATTTAGACGATTGGCAGACAGAGTTCAGAAATGCCAAATTGTAACTTTTCCAACAGATGGACTCATGAAAATGTGTCAATCCATATTTGATCACCTGACCTTATAGTTTGATGTTCAGAGTCATCGTCTGAGTTGTGAGAACCAACAACATAGGTGTCGGATGTGTTATAAGTGACATATAGTTTTTAAGAGACCAGTTTACTCCTTCGTTATGCTAACCACTTACTGTTGTAGCTATAAACGTTGAAAGTAAGTAGCAACAACAACATCAACTGTACAGAAACTTGGAACAGTTCAGTGAACAACAACACATGTATAGACACTTGGGATAATTCATAGTTGAGGAAAAACCTTAACAACATGCACCATTTTTAATATTTTGGTATGACCCAGTAGGGAATCGAACCTGTGATGTCCGGAGTTTAAGGCGGACGCTCTACCACTTCACATCCGTAGTGGTAAATACATAGCATTATAATCTCATCAAGGGATGCGGTCCATTGTAATGACAGCTTGGGCGTTTTACATAGCACCAGGGTCTTAAACAATGCACCGCATCGGTGGTGTTGTTGTAGAGCGTCTGCCTCGGGTGCGGAAGGTCGCGGGTTCGATACTCAATCGGATCATACCAAATACTTTAGAAATGGTAGTAATGACTGCCCTCCTTGGCTTTCGGGGCTGCGAGGTTAGCATTACGACTGACTGGCTGGTGTCAGGATAAATGGACCAGTAGAACTGGTAACTTGCCCAGTTAACGCCGCGATATAACTGAACTATTGTTGGAAGTGGCGTCAAAAAACCAATCAAGAAATCAATCATAGTTGTTGTTGTGAAGGTATCGTATGACGATGCCGAGTCTTGCGGGTACGCACACTATAGGGTTCATGTGTGTACTAAGAGAGACTCGGCTAGTCATTCCTTCTGAAAGTACAAAACTACTTAAGGATGTCAATCTATGGAACTATATATTTTTTACTCCAAGGTAGCAACAGTTAAACTTTGCTGCGTTATATTTCTTAACACAATTTATTTAATCTCACGTAAATGAAAACGACATATTTGGGCGGCGTTCTGCGAAAACCAACCGTAAGGCCTTTCCGACTACTGTAGAGCCAGATATGGGCTTAGTGTGGACCTGAATCCATTTCCACAAACGATTCTTAGTGCTAAGTAATACTTACATACTTACATACCTGAGAGCGTATTTTACCATTTTTGTTTTTCTAATATAAATGCCAAAATAGTTCATGTATATTAGTCAGAAAGGTAACTATTTGGGTCAACTTAATCATATGCAAAACTATATTCCACCATTCACGTTTTACACAATTAAAGGGAAACACAAATGATGACATATGCTGTAAGTATTTAAATATATTACTAAGTGCTTAGTAAGGTTGGTGGAATTTGAGTCAGGTTACTATTACAAAGCAATAAGAATCAATCAATCACAAATGTTGTTTTCTTTGAAATTCCTTTCATTTGTTTGCTTTATTGGGAGTTTTACGTCGTTTACAAAATTACTCTAGTAATATAACGGCAACAGAACAGTGCTCCTTGGTCGCTGGTGGCCTTGTCCTAGTGGCACGCTGTACTTGGACAGTCCCAACTACATGGATAGATGGATTACTGATAAGATATATTTTCGTCTCTGGTGTTCAATGTCTGAATGGGCCACAATACAATTAACCTTTTAGCCGAACATCCGCATATAAATGAGTCACGGTAGGCAAAGAGGGGTCTTATTGTATTCCCCCGTTTTAGGCATCGTAAAAGGTCACCTTATTAAGAAAAAGTGGAAATGCAATTGCATTAAGCTTGGCCTCTATTAAAAGTCTTACGGATAAATATATTACTCTTCTCACAAAAGACTGATACTGAGATATCTTGCGAAATAGATAGTGCTATCAGTGAATCTCACGTGAGTCTTCATTCTTCGCAAACAAAACATCCCACCATTTTCCTGCCACGTCTCAATTGTATTTAATGTTTATATTAACCCATCAAACATAAAGGCTTCCCATATATATCAAGACATCTAAAGGTCATAACCTCGTGTTAGATATATGGCATTGACAGGAGACGCCGTTAGAAAGTCGGTCCGAGTGATACAAGGTCGTAATACTGTAATAATTGCTCGACACAACTGACCTGGTAGTGACCTCCCGGTAAATGATATATATGAAATCATATCCCAATACTTGTTCCGCTATAAGGTTTTCTTCATTCACATCGCATATGGCAAAACAGTTTTCGATTTTTGGGATTATAGTATATCAGCATTCGCACCATATACATTTATAGTGGCGTACACCTAGCAAGGCTATCATTTGTCTGAACATTTTAACATATAACTAAGCGGATAGTGAAGACTCTGTTGGAACTGTTCGAGAACATAAGGTAAATGTACCGTCAATTTGACGGAGAAGCAATACGACCCTTAATCTCCAAACACGATACCTTTCGACATTGAGTCCTAGCAAGTTCACTATATATAATAAAATAACTCTAAATAATGATTTGGTACCTTTCGTCATCGAGTTATCACAAGTCAACTGTACAATGTATGTGCTATAAAGTCAACGATCATTTATTTAAACATGTCAATACTTCGAAATCATTGCTTAGAATCCTCCCATATCGAGTGATGGTAAGTTAACTACGGTGTTCCATTAGGGCCATATCGTAATATCGTTGTTTCGCGGTTTCGACCTAGGGTCGATAGTACGATAACGCGATGCGATAGTACGATAACGCGATGCGATAGTACGATAACGCGATGCGATAGTACGATAACGCGATGCGATAGAACGATAACGCGATGCGATAGTACGATAACGCGATGCGATAGTACGATAACGCGATGCGATAGTACGAAAGTCCGATGCGATAGTACGAGACCACGATGTGAGATTGCGATATTAATATCGCACTATCGCATCGCGTTGTCGTACTATCGCATCGCGTTATCGTACTATCGACCCTAGGTCGAAACCGCGAAACAACGATATTACGATATGTCCCTAATGGAACACCGTAGTTAACTGTATACACTATAATGTCAGCGAACATTTAAACACGTCAATAATTCGTAATAAATGGTAGGTTGGTATCTTTCGTCATCGAATTATAAAAAGTCGACGGTATATACTATAAAGTCAGCGATCATTTAAACACGTCAATAACCCGTAATCATTGGTATCTTTCGTCATCGAATTATACTCTCAGCGATCTTTCAAACACGTCAATAAATCAAAAATAATTGCTCGGTATCTTTCGTCGTCGAGTGATATCTAAGTCCAATATAAATACCATAATACTCAGAAAATAGAGCGACGACAACAAGAAGCCATAAAGATAATTGAATGGGATACAATTTCTCCCCGGAAAAAAAATAGAATAATGATGGTCATCGATCATAAGGAGATACATGTCGAGGGGTTTGCGTGAAACGGTTGTAACTAAAATTTGTATTTTTTTTACCAAGGTTTATCACCTCGCCATCACGTCTTTATAAGCGTTAAATCATTTTTCTTTGTAAACAATGGAAATTTAGGTGCCATTGCTCGTTCTGAGCAATGGCATCTAAATTTGCATTGTTTACAAAGGGGTCAAAATAAGTTTTTAGTTACAACCGTTTCACGCCAAGCCCTCGATGTATGCTCCATAATATGTTACCTCTAGAGTGATGGGGAGGAGGGGGGGGGGGGGGGGGGGGGGGGGGGGGGGTAGGGGGGGGAAAGTTCAAAAGTACATGGTAAGAAGAAACTTGACCCTTCTCCAACATACGGTAAGTCAGCAGCAGAAGGCCTTTTAAAACGTCTTGGTAAATATAATACACATCTTAAAACATTACCATGTGACAAAATAAGAAATTGCTCATTTTAGTCAATGACGTCAAAATATGTTTTAACACTTTTCATAGGGGGGAAAGGGTTCCATGCAATCACGTCAAGATGTGTTTTTCTGAGGGAAAGGGTTAAATATACTGTCCCGAGACACTTTCTAAGTATGCCGTGAGTAAGAGTCATATCTCTCCCCCGGGGATGGGAACATACTGATGATAGGATAATTATGTTGTTGTTATAGTTTTATTGTTTTTTTCAGGGTCATGTAGGAGTCTCGCCATTGATTCAGTTAGATGTTGGTTGTTTTTGTGCATGATTATTTACGCCGGTTAGCTTTATGACTGACTAGCTTGTGTCAGGTGGACCAGTAGTACGAGTAACTTACCCTTTCAACACTATAAACGCTTTCTTACGCCTCTGCAGTAGTCGATTTTTGAAAAACTTTGTGGCAAAAGAAGAAATTGCTCAAAACCAGCAATTTCTCCTTTTGCCACAATATTTTCAGATCTATTCAATATTTAAACTTTCATTTATAGAGATTTTCCATATTTTTTCCAATATGATTTTAAAGTCGTCTGCTGCATATTTGTTGTATGTGGTAAAGAGTTAACCAGCAAACGACGTGATATAAAATTCACATTTGTTATAACAGCTTAATACACTAAGTAAACAAATCTTTATTTGACGAAAAGGTAATTTTTTCGCCGCCATGTTCCTGAATAGTTTCAGTTCAGACCAGCTTGCTTATATGCCATTCACGACTTGGATCCAAAACATTAAGCCTTTTTTTCTACTCAGAGTTTGTGGTCAAGTATCTGATTTGTCAGAAGCCAATTCGTTCTCGAAATGACTAATCAAAAGTCTTATTGGAAAACATGTTCATTTCTGAGGACAGATAACGCTTTAGTGTTTCGGACCAGGATCCTGCATTCTTCAACAACTGTTTGTATGTTGTTTATTTGTTTGCTTTCATTTACCCTCGCCGTGCATACTTAACTATTTGAGGAGCAGACAAAGTTAGATGCAAAGAAATCCTGGTTCCATACCATAGCTCCTTCCGAAAAGACCCCTTGGTTCTTTAACGTGCCCAGTGCATAGCACAGATACGCGCGAGGTTAATTTTCTTGGAAAGGACCAGTACTTGACCTCTAGTTGAGAAGGAGACGACGCTTAAAAACACTCATACATTTCCAGAACCCGGACCGGGATTTGAACCCCCGATCTGTGGATTGACAGTCCAGTGTGTTAACCACTGGACTATTCCACCAACTATTACAAGTTGTCACAGACACATTAAATAAACGAATGGCGCGGATGTTTAGCCCGATGGAATTGCACTACGTACACTGAAATCGCTATAACTCGAAGTCGAAGTTGTTTCGAGCTGCTGGCGTGATGCATTTGTTCTTAAGTGTTTATTATGAAAATTCATGGCAGTGATAAAATCATATCTAGAAATCAACGCAGCAGTAGTTCCGGTTGCCCGCATGAGCAATCAGAACGGCTGATGCATTGTTTCAAAAGACAGATCCGTTAAAGGCATGTGTTAGAGTAAAACGATGTATTCAAATTATCACACATTCGAGTTAATGAGAATCCACTGGATATTCATATTCTTGGATTTCTTGGATATATCGAGGGCTTGGCGTGAAACGGTTGTAACTAAATTTGCTCGTTCTGAGCAATGGCACACCCTAAATTTGCCATTGTTTAGAAAGAGGTCAAAATTGCCTCTAAACCAGGGTTTTCAAAATAGGTTTTAAGTTACAACCGTTTCACGCTAAGCCCTCAATATATTATGTATAATGGTGAGAGACGACATTTAATTTAGTGTCTCCTTTCCTCCGTAAAGGTGCTGAATTTCCGATAGAGATCAACATTTTCAAATGTTGAAAACCTGAGCAAATATTGCTAATAGTTTCAACAAAGTAAGTAATAAGTAGTTAACATCTTTTTTGGCAGTAAATGTTGAAAAACAGTCGATAGAAAGTCATCAAAATGTACAAAATTTGACATACTGGGTTTGTTTACCCAGTAAAGATTAAGCATAAACAATCAATATGTAAATGTTTATTGTACTGGAAAATGAAACTATTACTCTTATTTTATCCCAGAATTAAGATTCTTATATTAATATTTCAAGACAATATTTGATCAGTATTAACCCTTTCCCTCATATAGACGCTTTCTGACGCCTCTGCAGCAGACGGCTTTTTGAAAACAAAACGTGCAATTTCTCCTTTTGCCACAATGTTTTCCACTTTTAGTCATAGGTTATCCATTCAATTATAGAGATTTTCCATTTTTTGACAAAATATGTTCAAAGTTGTCTGCTGCAGAATTGTCGTATGAGGGAAAGGGTTAAACATTTGACTATACTATCTATAATCTGGAGTTCAGCACCTTTAACCTTTAATACAGATACTAGAACTGCCCCCAGCCTTAAACACCAGAGCCTAGTGCATAACAACAAGAGAAATTTCAAGGATAAGATAATATACCATTTCATTATCATAACCTGGTACATGTACATGTACTGTGACATTGTGTGTGCCGAGAACCCCATGTAATCCTTTCCCGTGCAGAGTCGTAATTTGTTGCATCTGCAGCACATTACTTTTTTGATAAAAAATAATCACACATTATTAAACTGGCAAGCTAAATATAATGTCCCCTTTACTATAAATTCAAAATATTATTTCAGCTCGGAGGGATGGCTGATGCTGTCCCCCTGTCTTTGTTACCAGGAGCAACATTCACGAAAGTGTTTATGTAATGATTTACAACCAAGCCCCCAACCAGTGAGCTGAGCTAATCGTGTTAATCCCTTTAATCCTTTTTTATTGGGTCAATGTTGGTGACAATGACTCAGCGGTAGAGCACGGACACGTGATCAAGTGGTCCCGGGTTCGATTCATCGTGAGAACAGGAAACGTTTGCAACGTTTGAGTATCCAGGCAGTCCCCTCGCCCGACTCGAGGGTGATTCATATAAGGTGTAAGAATTTGCTTCATAATCGGATATATAACACGCACAATATATACTTTGATCGTTCGAAATGTCATGTATATTTCCGAACGACATATCTCATAAACAAACATAATCCATAGGGGCTGTGAACGTATTATACAGAAACAATAATGTCAAAAAATAAAATATCAATTTCTATATTAAGCAGAAAAAACTAGCCCACAGGGGGGAGGGATTATTTTTGTTCGGCAGTTGACCGAATAACACCCCCATCGGGAATACAAACAGCAATATAGGCATGTACTTAATTACCGCGAATAGTGTTTTTCTGTGAATGAATGTTCCCCTGATAGAATCGTTAAAGGATGCTACTATCTCCAATAGAGTCATCATTCTTGACGCGAACTTTCAACCAAACTAGACAATGGTTTATGTGTTTGAATTGTGTTTAATGGCGCTTTTTACATGATTTCAGTTATATCATGGCGTTTCATGGGTCATTTACCAGTACTGCGAGTAGTCTTATCCTACACACGCACGCGCATCCCCACAACCCTGGGCATCAAGAAGGCTTATAACTAAGTCAGTTTTTAAAAGAATAAGATAAGAATTATATATATATATATATATATAAAGAGAGAGAGAGAGAGAGAGAGAGAGAGAGAGAGAGAGAGAGAGAGAGAGAGAGAGAGAGAGAGAGAGAGAGAGAGAGAGAGAGGAGGAGAGAGAGAGAGAGAGGAGAGAAGAGAGAGAGAGAGAGAGAGAGAGAGAGAGAGAGAGAGAGAGAGAGAGAGAGAGAGAGAGAGGAGAGAGAGAGAGAGAGAGAGAGGAGAGAAGAGAGAAGAGAGAGAGAGAGACAGGACAGGACAGACAGACAGAAGACAGACAGAAGACAGACAGAGAGAGAGAGACAGAGAGACAGAGAGAGGAGACGAGAGAGAGAGAGAAGAGAGAGACAGAGAGAGAGACGAGAGAGACAGAGAGACAGAGAGACAGAGAGAGAGACAGAGAGAGAGAGAGAGAGAGAGAGAGAGAGAGAGAGAGAAAGAAAGAGAGAAAAGAGACAGACAGAGAGACACAGAGAGACACAGACACAGAAAGAGAACGAGACATAGTCAGAGAGAGAGAGAGACAGAGACAGAGACAGAGAGATGGAAAGAGAAAGAGAGAGATAAAGAGATAAAGAGAGAAAGAGAGAGAGAGAGAGAGAGAGGAGAGAGAGAGAGAGAGAGAGAGAGAGAGAGAGAGAGAGAGAGAGAGAGCGAGACGAGAGGGAGAGAGAGAAAGAGGGAGAGAGAGAAAGAGGGAGAGAGACAGAGAAAGAGAGGGAGAGAGAGACAGAAAGAGAGAGATGGGAGACAAGACAGAAAGAGAGAGAGAAAAAGAAAGAGAGATAGGAGAGAGGGGAGAGAGAGAGAGAAAGAGAGACAGATATATATATATATATATATATAGTTCGAGGAGAGAGACAGAGAGCGAGAGAGAGAAATATATATATATAGAGGAGAATGAGTGAGACAGAGAGGGGCCAGAGAGAGATGGGAGAGAGAGAGAGAGAGATAGATGTTACTGAAATTGTTGCAGAAAAGATTAAATAAACTTGAAAGTTGTGTAATGGTGAAATGACTAAGTGTTTTTCATATTCATATATTACTGTACTCAGACTTTCCACCCGAATAGCTGATAATTAAGAAGCAAAAAAAATTGAAGCACACGAATTCCACCTGAAAAAAGTTCAACTATACCAGAGCTCGAACTCGGGACCTCTTGTCGCGGAGACGAACACTCAACCATGTCGCTATAAAAGCTAGCTCAATAGCAAGGCAGTGTAAGTATTCCAATATACAAACACACGTAGCGTCTATCAATGGGATAGACCACTATACGACTTAATTTCTGAGCATTTAAAGCTTTATCATTTCTAAGCCGATGTTACATTATCAGACAATGGACTATCGCTCATCAAATATTCAACGAATGACATTTACCAGATCTTATTTAAGGGTTAAAAAAACCGATGAAACTCTGATAAGTGAGTGTGTTCTAAGTGTGTCCTGCCTTTTGGGATTTCGCCACACACACCGGCTAGAGTGCTGGACTAATCGAGCCTGCTTAGTATAAGATGAAATTGTTTCCTGGGAAAGTAATCCGTACTACTGGTCCATTTACCTTGAGATCAGTCAATAATTCGTATTATTACACCTCAATTTCATCGTCCATATAAAACTCCCATTGACGAAAAGTTGCTATTTTTACTGTCGAGACAAATGTACCACGTGACCATGCGACAGTTTTTGTACTGTCTCACGGCGGTATGCAATTTTTTTACTGTCTCACGGCCGTATGCAAATTTGTTTACTGGCAGGTAGGATGTTAATGAAACTCATTAAAACTAGACATGTAGAGCGCTCTATGTTGTACTTTTGTGCTATGAAACATTTTACAGATCATAAAATAATTTAATTCAGTTGTTTTATATTTATTTAATATAAATATGTAGGCGTCACGATTGAGCACGGTGGAGTATTTTACGATTCAGTACAGTGAGTTATAATCTAGCGCATGCGTGATGAAAATTTGTAAACATCCGTTATCGACATTTTATTATTTATATTTTATTATTTATTATTTTATTATTGTTTGGTATGATAAAATAAATAACACATTGCTTTGAATTGGACAGTAATATTGTCATCCTTCGGAGAAATACTGTCACCCTCGCCTGCGGCTCTGGTGACAGTATTCTCCTCAGGCTGACAATATTACTGTCCAATTCAAAGCAATGTGTTATTTATATAATGCTAACCCCGCAACCCTGGGTGCTAATGAGGACAGCCATTACTACAATAGTTTAAGTCTTTGGTATGACCCGGCTGGAGATCGAACTAACGACGTCTGGAACCCGAGCCGGACGCTCTACCACTACATCACCAAGACGGTTGCATATGTTGTGGAAATATAAGTATTAAGTCTAATTTTAACATCTTTCTTTTAATTCGATTGCGAAACAAAACTTTCAGCTCGATATTTGCTTCCTGGATAGATAACCAGTTCCCGCGACTTATACGTGGAAAAATACCAAAGGCAAGAACCCGCTAATCACGGGAATCAAACCCGGGACATTTTCAACGAGAGGCCGAAGCTCAAGCACTGCTGCGCAGACAGTAAGTATCTAAACCAATTGTTTAAATGCGTAATATACACTGCAATGTAAAAACAGTAGAGCCAATTGATTCAATTAAGTTTAGAGATTTTAGATTGTATGTAATACATATTTGGACGAAACATCGTGTAAAGTAATTAATACTTTATGCTTGAGTTTTATCCGTTCATGAATGTTTGGTTTTTTTACTTGTAAAAGCGCATAATGTTTTATTCAGTTTACATTACTAAAATATTCTTCGGAACTCTAACAAAGTGAAAGCAATGAAACGTAAATCCGCAGGAGACGGTTCGCTGGAAATGGCATGTCAGATGCGTCTGTTCATTAAATTTATGAGGGGTATTATTTCAATAACTGGATGCATAAATTGGGTAGCATTGGTCTATCGTTTGATTTATGAAGCATTACAGCATATTAATGCACGTTAATATATTATTTATGTGGCAAACTTTTTCCAATCTTATCACTGAAATATCTTGCAATCATGTTCAGTAATTGAGCCGGCCCGCGAGAAAACCAACAGTGTGGACTCTGCGTTCAGTATTCACCCAGATCAGTCTAAACATGCCGTGCAGGCTAAAGCGGTCAGACATTTTTCGCCTCCTGTGGATTTTCTGTTTCAGGAATCATTACTCTTTACCTCTATCCCCCTGAGACGGACTGCACAGGCTGATCTGGGTCGATACATTACGCAGAGGCCATAATGTTGGTTTTCTCACACTTATTGAAGGAATTGTTTTGGTTTACCAGATAAAAGAACAGAACAGAACAGAACAGTTTTCCAGATAAAAAGAGTCATCGACTGATTTGTGATTAACGCCATTTTAACGGCATTTAACTTATATATCGGCGACCAGTTCATATAACGAGTGTTTTCTTCCTGTTTTGCACCAGTACGTCACACAGGCAACTGGCTTCCTTCCCGCATAGACTATTACAACGAACAGTGGAAGACGAAAGACATTATTTACAATAACTTTTGTCAATCATCGGTAAAACATGAATGATCGAGCCGGACTTCTAACTCACGACTCCTGGATTGATAACCCTCGAAGTTATTGATTAAGCTATCATAGTTCTACACCAAACAAAAGCGAGCGAAAATGGATCTTATTATAAAAAGTTTGTATTGTTTGTAGGATGATTTACGCAATTTAGTACATCTTATTTAGCTATATCACGACAACACTTTATTTATCCGTCATACCTGGGCAAAGAAACCAGTATTAGGCCAGGAAACGTGCAATTCCAATGGCACACTCCGCCAAGACCGCAGGGGTAGTTCATCAAATGGCGTAACGGTACCCCTACGCATTGACGCATACAGATACACTGTTTTGTTCGTTGTAGTTTAAACCTGACTATGTATTGATTGGGGCTTAAAACCGCTTTCAACAATCTTTCAGTCACGAATAATGTGAAATTGATCAGCAAGATTTATTCCACATTTTTACCAAATTTGTTTCGATAGTCATAATTATGAATCCGACGTGGTCGAGTGGTTAGCGTCGGGGATTTGAAACCGGGTGTCCCGGGTTCGATCCCAAGTCGCGTCACGACGGTCATGGTGGGGAGCTCCTGGGCAAGGCGAAATTTCTAGCCTAGTACTGGGATCATGTATAAGTGAACTGTCGCCGTGTTATTATAACTGAAATAATGTTGAAAGCGGCGTAAAACCCCAATAAACATAATTATACAGCAGACGCGTCACAATGTGTATACATTCAGGAAAAGGTTTACCCTATACCACATTCACACACTTTCTGACGCCTCTGCAGCAGACACCTGTTGAGAACGTTATGACAAAAGAAGTTAAAACATTGTGGTAAAAAGAGAAATTGCTCATCATGAACAATTTCTCCTTGTACCACAATGTTTTAACTCCTTTTAATTATTGCACTCATGTATGCAGATTGGTCATGCTTTTAACAAAATTTAAGATTTAAGGTTTCTTTATTCCGTAATGTAAACTTTACAAAGTTTCTATTTACATACATATGAATAATATAATATATATACTACAAAGATCAAATCAAGACAACTAGGCGCACAATGTTGTTTCGACAACTATATTCTATCAATATGTAAATGAGGATGAACATAATTATATGGAAATGTAAGAAATATATGTGAATAATTATATAGACATATATATATATATACATTACGTACAGCTAAGAACATCATGAAATTGACAGTCAGAGTGGAACGTGATTGGATCGTGAGCGTGATTGGAACGAAGTTGGAACGCTTTAAGAGCGGAACGGAATGTTGCGCTCTGAACGAAACAATCATAATGAATGAAAAAATCCAATCACACGAATGCTTTGCTCATTGAGCGGTTGCAACAATGTACTAAATAATTATTTTACAATACTACTTTTGATCGAAAAAAAGCGTTTCCAGTGAGCGTAAAAAAATGCGATCAATTTGAATGGAACGGAAAAAAGCAATCACAATTATCTGAACGACTGAATGCTTTAAGAGCGGATTGGAACGTGAGCGGAGCGGAACTGAACGGAGCGTGAACGGTTAATTTGCAAATTTCATGATGTTCTTAACTGTACATATAAATGATAAGAAACATATTGGATTGTCATGGCATATCGCATGATAGCTCGAGCAATTGTTAAGCGGTGTTAACTTAGCTTATCCTTTGTGCAAAAGCTTCACGTAAATATTTGGCCAAGTTCAATAACATAACAGTTTTATCAGTTTTTAATATATCAATACATGTGTTTACAGATGGCTTAACTCTGTAATAAGGTTTAATGAATTTTGTTCTAATTTTGTAACGGTATGTTTGCAAAGTCTTCTGTTGCACATGTGTTACATATGGAAAAGGGTTAATTAATTCAGTGATCCGACATCGGTAGCATTAATGAATGTCCAAATGCGGATTACAGATTAGATTACAATTCCAGGACAAATCCGCCAGTCATTAACCCTTTCCCGCATACGAAAATGCTGCAGCAGACGACTTTGAACATGTTTTGCCAAAAAATATAAAATCTCCATAATTGAATGGATAACCTATGACAAAAAGTGGAAAACATTGTGATAAAAGGAGAAATTGCACGTTTTGTGCAATTTCTTCTTTTGTCACTATGTTTTCAAATAGCCGTCTGCTGCAGGGGCGTCAGAAAGCGTCTATATGAGGGAAAGGGTTAACCTACTTGCAATTTCTTATTTTATCACAATGTTTTCTACACTATTCAATAGTTTAACTTCATTATTAGGGATTTTTTCCCAAATTTTTACCCAGATGTCATTGAAGTCGTCTACTTCAGAGTGTTTGAGACCGCCTCGGTGGTGTAGTGGTATAATGTCCGCCTCGGGTGCGGGAGGTCGCAGGTTCGATCCCCGGCCGCTGGGTCATACCAAAGACTTACAGTTTTATCTAACAGAGTATTTTCCATCCAAAAATCCTAACCTTCTGTGTGTAAATGTCGAACAATGTGGGACAAGAGCAATATTCGCGAATGTGCATGTTCATCTAGATATTCACTGTTTGGGACTAGGCAATGATTAGTCCGTCTACAGTATTTTTTTTACAATTGTATATATAGAGGATATTACATGAGTGGTCATTCAATACGAAATTGTATTAAACGAGTTAAAAAATTGATAAAAACGAGCCTTGGCGTATTGAATGAACACAATGTTAAATTCTATTTATATCATGAATTCCAGTTCGACGATTTTTAGCGCAAAATATATATAACGTCGCTATATAGCGCGGTCATGTTCAATGCTTTTCCTTATGACGTTACGTAGCATTGTTATTACACTAGTTATATACCGAAACATATAGAATGCCGTTAGTTCACGCTGGCGACGTCATTTATGATATAAATACATGTACACATTATTAATGACGCACTAACACTCTTCTTGAAGCTCCTTCAAGATCCGCGAAAGCAGAAAATAATTAGTATTCAAGTCGCATTTTTCGTTCAAGAAGTTTTCTTTCCCGAGCAATTTGTACCAATGAGTCCCCAATTAGTTCGCATTTCCGTGGACAGCGGAACCACGTGCCATGCATTCCAAATATACTTAAGTACGTAGGTTATACAAGTTGATCAAAGGAGTCAAACGGGAACAATATACTGCTGCATTTCAATAAAGCTGCTTACATTTGACAGACTACTTAATGGATCCTGAATAACGCTTGCTATAGAAACTTTAGTTTGTGTTCTTTATTAACTCTTTCAGCCCCAAAGGCAATATTGATAGTTATGCAAACAATGCAGATTCAGGGGAGTCATCTCGAAACGAGCTGTCTCACCTGAAATCAGCATTTGTTTGCCTTTTAGTACTTAAAATTTTCCAAAACACTTATTTCATATGAAATGAAATTTCCTCATTTTAAAACATAGAAGTGTCTAAGCTATTAGGCAATTCTGGCACTGAGAGATAATACGTGTATATCGATATTAACCTTAGTTCATGTTGACAAGTTTGACATGTGTAAACGGATTTAAGCCAAATGTGCGGTATGTGCAATAAATATGAGCCGTTCCACGAGAAAACCAACGTTATGGAATCTGCGTAATGTATCGGCCCAGATCAGCCTGCGCAGTCTGCGCATGCTAATCCGGGCCGACACATTCCGTCTCAGGGAGATTGAGGTAAAAAGTAATCATTCATTCCTGATAGAGAAAATCACAGGAGGCGAAAAGTGTCTGTCTGGGTTAGCCTGCGCGGCATGCTTATGCTGATCCGGTTTGATACTTTACGCAGAAACCACAGTGTTGGTTTTCTGATGAAATGGCTAATATAAAATAATTATATTTGATAAGTATGTTGCATGTTACAACTGCTCTGGTCGTGCTATCAATAGTGTACGTATTGTGCCGGAAAATAACAATATGCAAAGGATCGGTGCTAAGCGAATTTCAACCTTTATGCAGTTACGACCAGTGTTATACCAGAACGGGCACTACGCGAATCGCAAAAGAGCCGTCCCACGAGAAAACCAACATTGTGGAATCTGCGTAAAGTATAGACCCGGATCAGCCGAAGCATACAGCACAGGCTAACCCAGGACAGACAATTTTCGCCTCTTGTGGATTTTCTGTTTCAGGAATATCCTAGTATCTAGTATCCATGTATAAAACTTGGAGGTTTCGCCGTTTCCACAGTATTTCAGTTTACCATTCCCACATAAAGATGCCTTTTAACGCATTTACAGCCTAAGACATTTGAAAACATTGTGACATCCTAATGAGCCATTACTCCCTTTGCCAAAACGCTTTCAAATATATTAAAAGGTTTCCTCCGATAACAGAATAATACAATCGAGTTAATGTTTCAATCAATATAAGCAAACACATTACCGCAATCTATATAAATGACGTATAACCCGAAGGGGAAAAAGTAAATACGTTTTACAAAGTCACATTTGAAATTAAAGCAACGGCATATCTCATGCTATTGTTTTCCTATTGTTATTCGAATGGAATTTTGTCGAAAAGTAATCAAAAAAGCGTAGTAAAACCCCCCGAAATAAAACGATATAATTATATCTATAAGTCTATCCCTTGCAGGTGATTTCGTTTTGTTTTCTTTGGTAAACTTTCAGAGTCATATCTAAAGCGACTGAAATCCAGATGGCACGAAAAAAATGTTATTTTTTTATGTTATCCAAGTAAAACCAGGTTAGAAAATGTATCGTTTTTTATCAATAAAGTGAACTTGAGTCGTTTTCAATTGTCCCGATGAAGGGGTTTCCTATTTAAAAATATGGAAAAAGTATCGAAAAAAAGATAATCTCACCGATTTTAGGGGTATGTAATATGTCAGTTATCATATTTTAATGCCCCAAATACAAAAATAACACTTATTTTCTTAAAATTGGAAATTTTTGTTTTTTTTTCGACAGTTGGGTATCTGGAGTTCAGTTGCTTTAAGTCGTAAAATCAACGGCTCTTTGCAACGCCTCGGTAGTGTAGTGGTAGAGCGTCCACCTCGTTTGACGGGAGGTCGTGGGTTCTATCCCCGGCCGGTTCATACTAAAGGATAATGGACCAGTAGTATACGCGTAACCTACCCAGGAAACGCCGTGATATAACTGAACAATTGTTGAAAGTGGCGTGTAACATCATACACACAAATTAAATTTAAGTCGTCTAAACCATAGGATGCACTGGAAATGATTGATTTGAACACTTTTAGTATTTTGACTTTTGTTTGAAAGTGAAAGTGAAAGTAGAGAATGCTAAACACCGGTTTTGTTCGGGCCCAATTTGGTCCAAAATGACGGTAACCATTTTCGCCTTGTGAGTTCTTTCTTGCATAATGCATGACCCCCCCCCCCCCCCCCCCATTTTCTTCGGATTATTTTATAGCTTAGAGGTAACTCTTTTCAGTGGTATATGGTGTTCTACATGAGAAACGCTTAGAAAGTGTGACAATTGAGGACTGAAACTCGTCGATTTGCATGGAAACAAAGGAGGAATTTATTTGGTGTATTGTAACCTTATGACGACAACTGTTGTGAAACTGGTTCAAGTTAAAGTTAACTCCATCCCTCCGAAATCCTGTTGTTGCCATCGCTTATTTAGTGTTTTACGCTGCTTTCAACATTTGTTTCAGTTATATCACGTCGTTTCCTGCATGGGCAAATTACCAGTACGTCTTGTCATTTTATCCTTACACCAGCTAATTAGTCGTAATGCTAAACCCTGCCACCCTGAGCGCAAATAAGGACAGCCATTACTGACATTTTTAAAGAATTCTGTATGACTCAGCCTGGGATCGAACCCACGACCTCTAATACCCGAGGCGGACGATCCACCACTACACCATCGAGGCGCTGATAAATGTTATTTTATGCCACCATAAAATGTTTTATGGATTGTAGGAATAACCTTGTTCTATTACTGGATTGTAGGAATAACCTTGTTCTATTAATTAGTGGAACAATTCCATTCCCGACACAAGAATCAAGTGCACCTGTCTGGGTTACTTTCACAAGCCAATCAAAAGGTAGCTATAATCACGTGGCCTGTATGGGCCAATCGGTTGCAGTCTTCTTCACACTTTGATAATAATTTGGATCGACATCTTGTTTTAGATGGCTGCAAAATACGACTTTAAAAAAAAATGGGAAAAATGATAAATTGCTTATAATGAACAAATTCTCCCTTTGCTTCAATGTTCTCAACCTTATTCAGAAATTGTTCTTTCAGTTATAAAGAATTTTCACATTTTTGTTTAGAAGGGTTAAAAGTCTTCTGCTGCAGATGTGTATGGGAAAAGGGTTCACTGTATAAAGTGAGTACACGACTTTTATGAACTCATGTACAGATAAAACATAAAAGAATAACAATAAAATCTCTTTAGTCTTTTAGGCTGTCAGAGGCAGCGTTTAACTTGTCAGTGGCAGTTTTTAGGAAATACTTATTCCATTACAATAATCCTGTTGTATTTGCTGCCTTAGTAGTAGATCAATTCTTAAAACCCTTATTACTTTAACCTTTATTGACGCCGCGCGGTGTCAGTATTGAATACGATTCAAGTTTGTACCATGGCTTTACGTAATCGAAAAGGGAGCAACCAACATTAGTATTGTAAAGAAAAACTCTGTAATATGTTTGAAAAAAACTATTGATCAGACTATTAAAAAAGCGTAGCCTAGGAAGTTGGGGAAAAGTTATTAGATACAAATTAAATGTGTCTAAAGATTTGTAATAACGGTAGAAGACATACATATTTTGCTTCTCGATGTTTCCTAAATCAGTTAATGCAATTTATTGATTCACAATGAGCAATTTCCCCTTTTGCCACAATATTTTCAACTCTATTCAATAATAACTATTTCTTTAAAAGAAATGTCTATAGTTTCGCTTAAATGATTTCAAAGTCGTCTGTTGCAGTTTTTTTTTTATGAGGGAAAGGGTTAAACAACACGTATGTATGTCATGATTTTAACCTACAAATGGGACAAATATAGACCATGGCTAGCCTACGCACTTACATAAATTCTAATTTTGAGTTAACCTAGTTTGCTACATGTGATTCAATTTCTAGCAAATGAACTACTGCTTACTGAGCGCCAATGAGGGAAGCTATTTGGTATGACAAAGCCGGTGAAGGAACTCTCTTCATTCGCTCCCGAGGCAGACGTTCTTACCAACTCAATTATGAAACGGAAGGAGACATTGGTGCAGTGATAGAGCGTCGACCTCACGCACCAATGGCCCCGGGTTCGAATCCCGTGATGAGCCGATTCTACTATATGTATTTTCCCAAAACCAACGGCAAGTACTAGCTATGTTTTCAGTGAGCAGACGTCGAGCGTGATTATCATTATTTGTTTCCAAATCGATGTAAAAGAAATGGATTTAAACTTAAACCTTAGGAGATGGTTTTATATAAGGGTCAGCCGAGCCCCGGTAACTCAGTCGGTAGCGACGCGGGCTGTCAATCTAGGGGTTGTGCGTTCGAATCCCGGCTCGGCCAACTTTCTTTCCGACGATTGACAAAAGTCAATTCGACATGCGTCATTCGTCTTTCACCAATGGGCTAAGTCTATGTGGAAAAGCAGCCAGTTGCTTGGGAAGATTGTTCTTTGGAGTACTGGTGTGAGAAAACCAGGCAATGCATGAGTAGGTGAACTGGCCGCGGTGATATGACTGAGAAATTAAACATCAATCAATCAATCAATCAATATATAACGGTCAAACCACTGCTGATCAGTTTAAGTTGACGTACTAGCAATGGACTACATATTGCTGGACCTATTCAGCACATATGCCTTCGTATACAGGTACACGGTGCTCATTCGCCACACGTGAAGAACCAGACCAACCTGCGAATCCGCGCAGTAGCATGCACTTGTTCTACACTATTCGCCAATATGTACATGGGGGATTCAAGAGACTTTAAAGAAATATCAAAATTGATCATTAAGCATGGCTGCAAAAGCAGATGTTTATTTACACATGCATTAATTACGCTACGGTATGCATGGTGAAATGGTCTATAGGGAGCAGTGTTCGAATCACCGTCCGCTTGATTGATTGTTTGGTGTTGTACGCTGCTTTCAACATTATATCAGATATACCACGGCGTTTAATAGGTAAGTAACCAGTACTACTGGTCCATTGATCCCCGACATCAGCCAGCGTGTCGTTACGCTTTCCCCGCACTCCTGAGTGCCAAGGAGGGCAGCAATTAATGCCGTTTTAAAAGTATTTGGTACGACCATCAGGCCGGCGATCTAATCCGCGACCTCACGCACCCAAGGCGGACACTCTGCCATATCGCCACCGAGGCGGTCCAATTCCCCGTCCAGTGATATCAAATACTTAAACAATGGAAGTAATGGCTCTTCTCCCTCCTTGGCGCTCAAGGATGCGAGAATACCAATACGACTGATACACCGGTAACGGTAACGGTAAGGTAACTTATTCATTTATTTATTTATTGAGGTTTTACGCCGCTTTCAACAATATTTCAGTTATATCACGGCGACAGTTCACTTATTCATGATCCCTGGGTAAACAAACCAGTACTAGGCTAGAAAATGTGCCTTTGCTCAAGGGCACTCCCCCATGACCGAGGTGCCGCGACCGGGGATCGAACGCGGGACACCCTGTTTCGAAATACACAGGCAACGCCGTGATATAACCGAAACAATGTTGAAAGCTTCCTCAAACATAATTCATTCGCGTTCCTGTGATCCATGATGCGGGGACGGTTAGATAACGATACAAGTGTTCTTATAGTTCCAGATATGACATTCAGATGAATGCAAAGGAGACGACAGTATAGGTCAAATTACGCTAAATACATCCGCGGGCCCCTTTGATCTACAGCACAGTAGTGCGTTAACAAAACTGTGTTTGCCTAGAAATGGTTGTACATCTGGCCCAGACTGCATTGGATATGCGACAATGGGTGTAAATTCTTTGTAAATATGTAGAAGATGAACTGGAACTGTTTGATTTGATCATTTTAGGTATGTTGACCTTGTGTGAAAGTGAAAGTAGAGTATGTGGAAACCCATCTTCACAGAGCCAGTTCTTTCTTGCATAATGCATGACCCCACATTTTCTATGGATTTTTTTAAAAGGTAGGAAGTATCTCTTTTCAATGATATATGGTGTTCTACATGGGAAATGCTTAGAAAATGTGACAAACGAGGGTTGAAGCTGGTTGATTTACATGTAAACAAAGAAGGAATTTATTTGGTGTATTGTGATCTATAAGTTAAAAGTAAACGGGGAAAATTGTGGAAAAAAGAAAACCATGCCATTTCTGTTAGATAAAAGCATTTTTACAAGGATTTTCGTGAAGCAAAAAAAAAAAAGTGTTTAAATTTGCAAATCAATAAAGATGTGCAAACGAACAGAATTAACATAAACCGATTGTCGGATGCTTAACTGTTTCAGCGCCGAATTGTTTAAAGTAGACTGTTCCATGTTTTTAAAATATCCGGTGTCTAAATTTCTTAATTTATGAAAGTTATGGACTATTTTGATAACTAAAAGGCAAACAATGCATATTTCAGGTGAGATAGCTCGTTACGAGCTGACTCACCTGAATCTGCATTGTTTGTAAAAACCTCAATATTGCCTTTGGCGCTGAAAGAGTTAAGCGTTATTGACGAGTTAGATTGGATTTTATACGTGCATTTTCGTATTGCGGCAAGAACCATTTAATAGACTGTTGTTTGGTTGGAGTTTAACGCCGTTTTGAATGGTATCTCAAAATAAATGCATTGCGCCCAGTTCACCAAACGTGTGTTTCCCGGCTTTCTCGCACCAGTCCAGTACTCCTCACAACATTCTTTCCAGGAAACCGGGTACAATCCAACATAGACGAGTATGCCCTGAGCTATATATAAGGGGCATTCTTTTATGTTCTAAAATCATTATTTGATCTTCAAACCCTACGTTGTGGGTACTCAAAAGAATCGTCTCACTGAGACGATTCTTTTGAGTACCCACAACATAGGATTTGGTTTAGTAATAAGAGAAGTATTGTGGGAGAAAATAAATGTTCGCTCCCTCTTATCTAGTCCTCTGAATTCCCTTTGGTGGAAGACGAAAGATGCAAGTCATAATGACTGTTGTCAAACGTCGCTGAGCTGGGGTTAGAACTCACAACAGCTCGCGTCGATGCCGACTGAGCAGCCGGGAAAACATATACATTGACAATGAAAAAGCCAGACCTAACTGCGTAGAGACACGAGTTGATCTTAATACCCGTCTGTTCCGTGTTTCAAAACGGTAATTTCACCGGAGATCATAAAAGACTGATATAGACTCCCTCAGATGAGTATTATTGTTTGTTTTATTGTCGTTTTACGCCGTTTTCAACATTATTTCAGTTATTTCACGTCGAAAGCTAAATTGTGCCTTGCCCAAGGACACTCCATGGTGACCCACGCGCCGCTACTACGGGTCGTACCCGGGACGCCCAGTTCACAATCACCGACGCTTACCACTAGGCCAAGGCGGACTCCGCATATGAGTATATATCAACTTACAGAACCGTCAATATATGAGCCCCTTGAAAACCTTCCAGAGTATTAAACGTGTAGAAAGAAGACCTTCCAGAGCATTAAACGTGTAGAAAGAAGATCTTCCAGAGCATTAAACGTGTAGAAAGAAGACCTTCCAGAGCATTAAACGTGTAGAACGAAGACCTCTCCAGAGCATTAAACGTGAAGAAAGAAGACCTTCCAGAGCATTAAATGTGTAGAAAGAAGACCTTCCAGAGCATTAAATGTGTAGAAAGAAGACCTTCCAGAGCATTAAATGTGTAGAAAGAAGACCTTCCAGAGCATTAAATGTGTAGAAAGAAGACCTTCCAGAGCATTAAACGTGTAGAAAGAAGACCTTCCAGAGCATTAAACGTGTAGAACGAAGACCTCTCCAGAGCATTAAACGTGAAGAAAGAAGACCTTCCAGAGCATTAAATGTGTAGAAAGAAGACCTTCCAGAGCATTAAATGTGTAGAAAGAAGACCTTCCAGAGCATTTTAAGCCAAAATGATCAGCATATATATATTGCTTTACAAAATATTCTGCAATATCTATTTGAATTATTTGCGAATGGTGCAGAGCGAGATCCACACCGTTCGTAAATTTCCTACGGTTGGATTTCGTAGAGCGCCATTCACATCGTTGATGTGAATGTGGAAGAGAGGGCTTCAGTGGTAGAGCGTCGGCCTCTCGTACCAAAGGTCCCGGGTTCGAATCGGGTGATGAGCGGATTCTACCTTTGGGATTTTTCAATACAAACGGCGCGAGTACTGGATATGTCTCAAGGAAGAAGACCTCGAGCGTGATGTATAAAGCTATAGCGTGTAAAGTAAATAAGTTTAAACTAAAATGGTTACGAAGTTCTCTCAACTTGTGTTTATAATTCCTTATACAAAACATGCCGACAAAAAGACGAAACTGTCGCAAACCAAATTATTGAAGATCACCTATTGAAGTTTACGATTTTTATAAACATATTCAATCTTGCTGAAGCAATTTAACATTCATTGCATTTAAAACGATTACAAACTGAAATAACAGACTAAACTTCTCAATCAAGACTGAAACCTTTTAAAATTACACCTTTCTATATTAGATATAAGTTAGATATAAATTAGATATAAAACACAATTTAATCCCCCACCGTCTCTTAAGATTACAGTCACCGCTTTACAAAATCGCTTTATTTATTTGTTTTAGGCCCTAGATTTTATTTATTCACTCTGCACATATCAAACATTTGTGTGTGAAAATTGTGGTCTAGTGGTAAACACGCTAGTGTGTCAATCCAGAGGTTCGGGTTTTGGATTGTTCTAATGTGTTTTTTAAAAGTGCCTCAGAGCCGTAAATCAAACTATTAAAAAAGCGTAGCCTAGGACGTTGGGGAAAAGTTATTAGATACAAATTAAATGTGTCTAAATATTTGTAATAACGGTAAAGGACATACATATTTTGCATCTTGATGTTTCTTAAATCAGTTAATGCAATTTATTGATTCATAAAGTTTTTTTTTTTTTTCAAACATATTACAGAAAGGAGAAATTGCTCATAATGAGCAATTTCCCCTTTTGCCACAATATTTTCAACTCTTGCCCAAGGACACTCCACTTTTCAATAATAACTATTTCCTTAGTAGAAATGTCTATAGTTTCGCTTAAATTATTTCAAAGTCGTCTGCTGCGTTTCTTTTTGTATGTGGGAAAGGGTTAAACAACATGCATGTGTGTGTCTTTTAAAAGTGCCTCCCACTCAACTAGAGGTCAAGTACCGGTCCTTTCCAGGAAAAAAGAGCATCGCGTGCATCGTTGCTATTGTACACGGTGCACGTTTAAGAACCAAATTTTTTTTTTCCGAACTCTCGTGTATCAAACTCTGTCTCTTGAATTCATCTGCACTTGTCAGATGATTGTACATTATATAAAGTGTGCATGGCTTCCAGTGTGACAGTACATATTGTCAACATGAGGAAAATACTGTTAACCGAGGCAAAGCCGAGGTTAACAGTATTTACCTGAATGTTGACAATATGTACTGTCACACTGGAAGCCATGCAATATTTATTTTATTATACCGAACAAAATTACACGTTTATTCAATTTAGTCTGTACCTTTGTAGGGGATGTGAATCTACTATAATGTTACACACACACATGAATATACCGGTTAACAGTATACTGTTACATGGCACGCGCGTCTAAAAGGTGACGTTATTGTTTGAAATGACGTCACGGGCATATCCAACATTTGTTAAATCTCGCGTGCCATGTAACAGTATACTGTTAACCGGTCAAAAACGTACTGTTAGCATGAGACAGTAAGGAATTGCCCATGATGAGTACATGTATATGAGAATTTAACATTAAAAAGTCACGTGAGGTTTAATAATATAAAGTTCACACTTTCCAATTGGGCTTTTTAGAAGCTAAATAGCCTATGATCTAGCAGAGCAATTGGTCTCTATAATAACATGAAATTACATATAATGTGATTTAAGGATGTTATAAATTACAGTTTTATCATATTATAAACGGAGCTACGTGACGGAAGATTACAACCACGTGACTCCCACAATGTCCGTACATTTTACAAATAACCAGTTCTTCCAAACCTGGAGACGCATTTGACGCATATGCAGGAGACATCTTTTGAAAACATTGGGACAAAAGGAGAATGATGAACAATTTCTCTTTTTGCCACTCTGTTTACAACGTACGCTTATGACTACATGTGCAGTGACTTTGTAACCTGTTATGTATTCACAATATTTATGAGGGACTTATACTAAGAAAAGCTACGATTCCATGGGACTCGGAATTGAACCAAGTTATACTAAAGGGACTCAATGTTTTCTAAGCGGACTCCCTTGATTGTCAGTTTTAGAGTCCTGCGAACTGTCAAAGATATCGATGCCTGTGAGTCTTATGATAATCTGTGAGTATTATGATCATTTATGATTACATGTGAGTCTTATGATTACCTGTGAGTCTTGTGATAACCTGTGAGTCAATTAATATTACAGGGATTCTAGAAGCATACAAAGTTTGCTTTCGACTACCTGTGAGTCATGTGATATTACAGGGATTCTAAAAGCATTCAACGTTCTCTCTCGACAACCTGTGAGTCATCGTATATTACTGGGATTCTAGAAGCATACAACGATCTCTTTCGACTACCTGTTAGTCATCGTATATTACAGGGATTATAGAAGCATACAACGTTCGTCTTCGACTACCTGTGAGTCATCGTATATTACTGGGATTATAGAAGCATACAACGATCTCTTTCGACTAAATGTGAGTCATCTGATATTACATGGGTTATAGAAGCATGCCACGTTCGTGTATGACTACCGCTAGGGAATTTCATATTACAGGGATTCTAGAAGCATGCACTGTTGGCTTACGACAATATTTGAGTAATCTTATATCATGGGGATTTTAGAAGCATTCAACATTCGCTTTCTACAACATGAGTTATCTTATATTACAGGAATTCTAGAAGCATACAACGTTTGCTTTTGACTACTGTGAGTCGTCATCTGATATTCAAGGAAGTATAGAAGCATACAACTTCCCCTTATGACTACCGGTGAGTCATTTAATAATACAATTATTCTAGAAGCCTTCAACATTCCCTTATGAATACCCGTGAGTAATTTAATATTACTGGGATTCTTGAAGCATACAGCTTTCGCTTATGACTACCGTTGGGTCATTCCATATAACTGAAGCAATTTTACTTTTCACTTATGACCACTTAGGAATATGGCGAATACGAGACGTATGTATACGGCAAATTGTGGTTTTATTGCCTCTCCGTTACGACCATGATTGGTCTTGAACGACTAACCTTTATATTATTTTGCAGCGATATGAAACAAGATGTCGATCCAAATTCTTATCAAAGAGTGAAGAAGACTGCAACCGATTGGCCAATACAGTCCACGTGATTGCAGCTACTTGTGATTGACTTGTGAAAGTAAACCAGCCAGGTGCACTTGGTTCTTGTGTCGGGAGTGTAATTGTTCCACTAAGAAATAGAACAAGGTTAACATCCTACAATCCATAAAACATTTTATGGTGGCATAAAATTACATTTAACTCTTTCGCTGGCTGCCAAATGCAATTTACGGCTTTTGCAAATACTGACGATTTATGTGAGACGAGCTGTCTCTCCTAAATCTACATCGTTTGCCACTACTTAGACATTAATTTTACCTAATTTCCTGTTGGACGAAACATAATAAACAACAGCAAGACGTCTCTACACTTTGTTTCGTTATAAACATACCAGTATTGACTTAAAAAAGTGAATCTGCTTTTCGAAGCTGTCATTATACTGTCTTGTTCTATATAGGGGATCCGGTCCCTTGCGAGTAGACACACACGTCCGACCGACACAGTAAACGTACACGATTTATCAGACAGAATATACTGTGTCTTTTCAGGAACATTCTCTTGAAAGTACGACAGAAATATATCGAGGAAACACGCACGCCCCGACCTATACAGTAAGCAAAAGTACACGAAATAGAAGACAGAAATATACAGTGTATTGCCTGTATCTCTATCGAGCAGACACACACGTCCTACTTATACAGTAAAAGTACACGAAAAAGAAGACATAATTATGCTTTGTCTCTTAGGTAGCATTGTCTTCAATTATTATCCAATATAATACGATGTAAGCTATCAACGATTTATAAACGACCACTGCTGGTTGAAATGAGACTGGGCAGAACAAATTTGGAAAACAACCCAGTATACCCGATGTTTATAAAAATGCATCACCAAATAGAACACTTAACATGAATTAGAAATTTCCTTTTCGATGAAATAAGATTTAATCATTGGATGGGGATGTAGACAATCATCGTTGTTTGAAGTGTTATCAAGATCCAAGTTCTCTTGACGAGACTTATATATATCTATCGAATATCCGGACAGTCATTTTGATGTAAAATGTCTTCAACTCTTTCAGCGCCAAATTGTTTAAAGTAAACTCTTCCATGTTCAAAACTGGACGACTCTATATTCATCTTATAGGAGTTTTGGAATATTTTGATAACTAAAAGCCAAACAATGATGCTGAATGTGCATTGTTTGCAAACCGATCAGTATTGCCATTGGCGCTGAAAGAGTTAAATATATAATTGGATGGGTCCTAATTTCAACCATCTTTAAACCTCCATAATTATGTCATAGTTCAAAAAGGAAATAATTTCATACCCGTCTGTCGTATAGTTTAGAATCTATTTTCCTGAAATCGATAGCGTCTTGCATGGAAGCCCGTCGCTGTCGGTTGCCATGGGGAACAGATGTTGCTGTGACGTCGGCAATGTTTGGAGCAGACGGAAACGAGTAAGTAAATTCTCTGTTTCCGGTACTCGAAGCCGGCGTGATATTTCCCGAACTTTGATCTGTAAAGAAAGTAAACATTGTATGTAAGTTTGTTATTTGTGTGATGATATAAACTAATATTCAACAAAGCTAACATTGTATCACGCCAGTCGTGTGATTACTGTCAGCACTTTTGATAACATGATCTTGAGAATAGATACCCCGATGTTATTGAATGTCAAGAAGGGAATGTACAACTGTTGATACTATACTGGTTGGTATATCGTATATTATATCGAGGGCTTGGAGTGAAACGGTTGTAACTAAAATTGGTACTTTTTTACCAAGGTTAATCACCTCGCCATAAAGTCTTTAAAAGCGTTAAATCATTTTTCTTGGTAAACAATGGAAATTAAGGTACCATTGCTCGTTCTGAGCAATGGCACCTAAATGTGCATTGTTTACAAAGGGGGTCAAAATTGCCCCTAAACTAGGGTTTTCAAAATAGGGTTTTAGTTACAACCGTTTCACGCCAAGCCCTCGATATGTAAACACGAATGCCTTCAGTGACATCGTATTCCATGCAACCCAAGTTGACCTCTAGATAAGGAGAGTATTTCACATCCCAAAATCCTTATTTCACCGTCAAACCCTATGTTGTGGGTACTCAAAAGAATCGTCTACTTGAGACCTACAACATAGGGTTAAGTTGAGTCCTAAGAGAGATATTCATTTGAAAAGACCAGCTCACTCCTTCTTATCTAGTCCTTTTCGCGGAAAATAACAGATTATGAATCCGTGTGGAAAAAAAAGGATAAAAAGAAAATAGTTAGCACCCCGTAAATGTACTACCAGTGGGCCGCACGAAGCGAGATGGAGTCTTGTTTCATTTACAAACAGTGAAGCCTCATCAAGTCTGTGTATCTGCAGAGTGTCACCAGAGCCTTCACCGACCTCTTGCAAATTAATTAGCAATGGATGCAACGCGTGTATAAACAGACGTGCAACATTGAGATGCAAGAACGCATCTAATCGTCAGACTTCGTTCGCTTGCAAATGGTGTAGCAATTGATACAACCTATGTAAAAACAGACTATATGTGATTCTAAAATTGAGATGGGAGAACTCACCTAATCGTCAGATGCGGTGCAAATATAGTACAAATGTGTTCATGGCGTCATAGACATTAACATTGCACAACGAACCGCAGAACGAAACAGCTAAGAAATATTTACCATAAGTTAGGTCCCAAGTGGGTAAAATACGTCAACGTAAATATTCAAAAAGCTCCATTAGAACTCAAAAGGTGCAGACAGATATTTATTCCATCTGAATTCGTTTTATCTGCAATTGACAGGGACAGTATTTTACTGCAGACAAATATGGGCTGTCTCTGGCGTTTTGTGGTACTTCGTAACCCTCCGATTTGACAGGAATAAATGTGACATCGGCGTTTAACCAACTAATAATGCCACTCTTTTATTTCTTTGTCGTAAAATGAACTTGAGTCTTTGTACAGAGGTCTAGATTCAGAGGAGAGTATACAGCTTTTTCCCACAACAAAATCTCTCTTTTTGTCTTTTAGGTTACCCACAGCAGGGGCTAGTGGGTCAAATAATAATTTTAGAACATTCAAAACTCCCCTTAAAACTCTGGTTTTTAGATCATAATCAAACAATTTTTTTTTTTTTTTTTATTGTTTTATGTATTTATGAACTTCGGGATACAACTTTCAATACAGAGGTCCAGATAAGGAGGTGTATACATATCTTTTCCCAACAGTATCTCTCTTATCATCATACCAAATCCCATGATGTGGGTACTCAAAAGAATCGTCTCATTGAGGCGAGTCTTTTGAGTACCCACATCATGAGGTTAGAGGGTAAGAAAATTAGCTCTGTTCAATATATATAACACATCTCTGTTCAATATATATAACACATTTGCATTGTCCCGGTTGTTACTAACACAGAGAGTCATCAGGAACTAAAACCACCAGACGCCACAAAAGGGGCGTTTTGCATACTCTCATATCTCCATTCTACCCTCTTACGCTAAGCAATGGGTACTCAGGTGAATCGTGTCGATGGTAAGACAGATATTGCCTGGGAAAGAGCAGGGCATGAACTTCATGCTCCTAATAAGGCTTCTGATAGGTCCATTTGGAGAACGACTTGGCTTCTGACAAATCAGATACAATCTTGAGCACAAATTCTGAGCACATATTAAACTTTTATAGTTTTGGAGCCTGTATACTCCTCCTTAACGGGACCTCTGCAATTACCATTTATTTTGGAATAAAGCTGATTATGTGTCACTGTAGAAACATTATTAGATTGTTTTATATCCACGTGAATCTCAATGATTTATTATTAAGGTCAAGGTAATTGCTGGGGAAACTCCATTAAATACCCACTGTGAGCCACAGTGATAATAACTCACTCGATCAAAGAAATGGTTGTCCAAGGTCGAAGCCAAAAGCTATCTGTTAAATAGGACCAGTATAAAAAAACGCACCGAATACCTTCATTATTTATCCAGGAATTAAATATGTCTAACCTTATACATAGTGTTATTATGGCTTGAGAATATCTACACAGAAGGATTTTTTCATTGAAACTTTACTACACCTTTTTCAACATTATTTCAGTTATATCTCGGCGATAGTTCACTAATTCATGATTACTGGGTAAGCAAACCAGTACTGGGCTAGGAAATGTGCTTCGACCAAGGGCACTCCACTATGACAGCTACGACTTTAGATCGGACAAAGACTAGCTTGTCTTTTCCACACAGTATATCTCTTATTTCTGGCGTGAAATGTCAACTTGGACATGACAAAGTTGGAAGACCTTCTTTGGACTTTAAAATTGGTAATATTCGTTTTGTTGTATACTAAACGTAATTTCTTTTAATAATGTAACCATTATCGAGATCAACCAAAATAGTATGCCCGGCTAATGGGTTGTTTTATTACCATGTGATTCTCCAGGATTTGTTTTCACCAATATGGAAAATACAGAAGCAGTTGCAATAGTTTCGACTTTCCAACACAAATGGATGCCCATGTCTCGTTTGAAACGATCATCTGAGGTTTTAAACTGTTCTGCTATTACATTGCAGAACGTTTATTACAATTTCTGGTTAGTTTTCTTTAAACATATTTCTCTCACATCGACTGCAAAACAAGGTATTAGCTTATAAATATGTACAAATATATCAAGCTCAGTGTCGTTCTCCTTGAGACATAACCAGAATACGCGCCGTTCGCATGGACGAATCTCATAGACAGAACTCGCTCATCGTGAGGTTTGAACACTGGTGTTTTGGTACGAGAGCCAATACCCAGGATCCAGAGGTTTCCAAGGTGTGAATTTCTAGACGGCGAACACAGAACACCCTGATCAGATTTGTGAGGATGCCCAGACTGATTGGATCTTCGTTTGCCACTTAGACCCTAGAGCTTGTTGACCTTTGACATCACTCCCAGTATTCATATTGTAATGGAATATGCTCGTTTGTTTGGAACATGATTTACCTCTTGGCAATCTGCAATAGATTTGCTGGATAATTAACTTGGCCGGATATTTTTTGTCAAATTGGCCAATTACTGACAGAATGACTGTAAGATAAAATATGGGAAAAACATCAGCCATTGACAGTTCAGGAAGTCAAGTCAAAACAGACGTTACTACGTACTGGTCATAGCTGTAATTAAGATAGTTCAGTATTGGTCCGTCTGTTAATTGTAACGTCTTTCAAATCGTGACTTAGGCTTTCATCTAGGACATCAATTCATTCCGACATGACCTTGTGACGTTTTATCATATTTGTACTCGACTGAACACAAACAAATTGGACATGGCAGCATAAACAATATGGTTAGTTTAACCCTTTAACCACATACAAACAACTGCAGCAGACGACTTTGAAAACATCTAGACCAAAGAATAGAAAATGTCTGTCCATTACTAATTAAGTCTTTATAAGCGTTAACTCATTTTTCTTGGTAAACAATGCAAATTTAAGTGCCATTGCTCGTTCGTTACACGCCAAGCCCTCGATATGCACTTGTAATTGAATCTTTTTTGTTTAGAAAGCAAATTTTGGGTCTTATAATTCCAAATATATACAAACACAATAAATAAGACTGACATGCCGATTGTATTCCTTCATAATCTGACCATCGATATAACAGGGTTTAAAAACTGTACCTCTCGTGAGAGTTTCTCTGAACAGAAATAATTAAGGGAATATTTGTGTTGGCTAATTAACGTTGCTGCTTTGTATTGTCAAATTGAACAACAAACATGTGTTAGTAGAACGTCTGACGTATTTTCACAGCAGACGGCTGTTGTAAACAATAACATACAATACGTCTATGTTATTGCGTTAAACAAACGATATTATTATAGCAAAAAACAACCATAATATAAATAACTATTAATAACAGAAAACAATACTGAGACTCAAAATGACCACTTCAACCTTTTTCCTAAAATGTTTTCTTCTGTTTATTATATTATTTATTAAAATTTTCTAAATGTTACGTATTGCCTCGAATGTTTTCAGAGCAAATTTCTATCGTACCATTGAAAGGGTTAGCGTAAACAGGAAATACGTGTCAGTGACATCAAGCTGGATTTCAGAGACAGATGCATTCAAATGGAAATGTTTGTTGTTTGTTCTATGAGGAGGAGTTTTTGACCTCCCTAGGGCAACATTCCTTTAAAACGGTTGTCTTATATTTACTTGTTCGTCTGTTTAGATTTTGCGTAAACAATTATATGATATGAGAGTTCCCGCTGGAAAACCAACAGTATGGTCTCTGTGTAATGTATCGACCCAGATCAGCCTGTGCAGGCTAATCCGGGCCGACATATTCAGTCATAGGGGATAGATATATAGAGTAATGATTCCTGAAACAGAAACCCTTACGAAGATTGGCGAATTCATTGGTAACGAGCACGGATAAGCTTATCGATAGTTTGTATCATACCTGATGTTCGAAATTCTTGGTTATGGTGGATCATGTTCTGGTATAAGTAAGATGAAGATTGAGAGGCAATGTGAACACAGCACTGTACATGTTTAAACATATACAGTGTATATATATATATATATGTATCCAACGTATATAAATCAACATCGAATCTTTAGGCGCGACTGTTTTTTCAACACATAATAACTTGATCCTTTACCACATACAACAAATATACAGCAGACGCTTTTAAAGAATATGCACAATCGCAATAAATAATAGTCTTATCATTAAATACAATTTGATAAAAGTGTTGAAAAAGAATATATTGCTCATTATTTTTTTTAAGTCGTTTACTGCAGGTGACATTGGAGCTCTATGGGGGACGTGACATCATTGCTTATTCTGCCTTAAGGGTCTTGAAGTGTATATAACGACATCATTAGCACTGGTGTTCCGTAATTCGAGGACGAAATTCAAGTTAATCAGGGGTGTATGTCGTGGGTCGAACTTATACACAATTGGAAAGATTGCATGTAGGTAGATTAGCTCAGTCGGTAGAGTACTCGCCCTGAAGGCGAGAGGTACTGGGTACTGGCTGCATGTTTGTCTCTTCGTGTTACTTGTGAGAAAGGGTTAACAGTATATACCGAAGAGAACTTACACTAAACGGTCCACGATTCGAAGCTTGCTATGACATTGCGACACCGCTTAATATGGTTATTTAGTTTGTACAAGTATCGATGGTTTCAGGCAAAAACGGTTGTAACTACATATTGAACAAGATGTAGTTACAACCGTTTTCCATGAAGACCTGGGTATGTTCCTTACTTGGTTCCCCTGCGACACATTTACTATTCATAGCATGGGCGATCCAATTGATGCTTAATTTCGTCCCCGGGAAATTTGTTCGATAACATCCGAACCTAATCTAATAACGCTATGTTCTATTGCAATTAGCTTTGATTTAAGGAATATATAACAAAGTCCTTAATGCATACGACATTGGAGGCAGGTTCAGCAAACGCATGGATGATACAAGTCAAACTGCTCAACGACAGTACGTCGCATACTCCCTTACAGTTCCGAAGTTTGAAATGCTAATGTAACAACAGTGCTATCTCGGTAGTTTATCTGTAATCCTACAATCCGCTGCTGTTTCAGAGGGTATCTATCTCTTTTTTTTTTGCCAACAACGAACACTTACAAGATGGAGCTTGAAATGATTGTCATGTCGTTTCAGAACGATTTCTGCTAAAATATCTATCTCTTTTTTTGCCAAAAACAAACAATTACAAGATGTCGTTTCAGAACGATTTCTGCTTAAAATACCAGTTGAGGTTTACGAAATACCTGCGCATTTTCCGGTGCAAAATCATGCAGATTCCTACCACCAAGTACAACACAACGGATTACAATTCCGTATTCAATTGCATAAATTTGGTACCAAATATGGTAATGTGACGTTAGTGACATTTGATGCAAGTCATTCGAAATGCGGTAGTTTGACGTGATTCACATCTCAATCATACATTTTGTTCCACGTGTAAAAATAGTAATTTTCTAGTGGAAACAGTTAATTTGTATAATTTGTATGTTTTCCTTTCATAAAATGTTTAATATGTATATAACACGATGGACATTCGGTCTCGAGACGCCTCGTAGTAAAACAAAAAAGCGACGTTTGTTGTTACCGCAACATACTTTCGCTATGTATGCGATTGACAACGAACATTTAGTTACCAAAGAACACCACAATATCGTACGTGCGAAGGACCAAACTTCTATCCCCATTATTCTGCAATACTGATTGCTACTAAGTTTTATTTTACCACATTTCCTCATATAAAAAACGGATAACATGCTTTTATTTCAGCCATATAATGGCTGAGTGTGCCATTTTAATACAATCAAGGAACTCGGCGGCCCGATTTTTCATTTTATTGTCTCATGAAATACCAATAAACATCGCATATTATGAAGTCTAGAATCGCATGAGAACCGTGGCGTCAGCAGATCTGTTCCGGTAATTGTCATCTTCGCTAGCCAAGACTATGTCGTCCAAGTAAGTTAAATTAGTTAGTATTTTATTATAGTGACATGTGTATGTACAATAGTTCAACACGTAATAAATAACACCCGGCCTAATGGGCCTATAAGTCACTTTCAAAAGGAATCTAATTAAGAAAAGAAAAACCACACCGACACCTTTAGATAAGTAATAAGTAATTATGGTAATGTAATGGACAAATCAACCTTTACTTGTGAAGACGGGTAGTTGTATGTACACCTATACTATTATAAGACCACTTTTATGATAAATACAGTCGACCGACACTAACTCGTACATTAGCATTCCCATAAGTAATTATGGTAAAGTAATGGACAAATCACGCTTTACTTGGGTAGACGGGTAGTTGTATGTACACCTATAATATTATTAGACCACGTGTATGATAAATACAGTGGAGTCCCGATATCTCGAAGTGGAAAGAGACCCATATATTCGAGTTATTAACGTATTCGAGATCCCTCAGTGCGTACTAAATATATCAATGCATGTTCATTCTTGAACGTTTGTAATGAAAAGCAAGGCGGTGATACAATCATATCAAGAAACAGTGCAGCAGTACTTCTGATTGCTCACCTTAGCAATAAGAACTGCTAATACGCTGCTTTCAAAAGACGGATCCGTTTCGGGTGGAATTAAGCAAAAGATGTTCTTCAACAATTCACCAGTTTTCCCTACGACTGTAGTAATGGCTGCCCTCCTTGGCGCTCAGTGCTGCGGCGAATGCGTTACAACTGACTGTCTGGTGGGAGGATAAACGGATCAGTATACTGTACTAAAGTCCTAGTAACTTACCAAGCTAACTGAGAAACGGTTGAAAGCGGCGTCAAGTACAACACAATGAATCAACAAGCCACGAAACCGGCCAAATGTCCATCGTTAGACATTTTTGTCGTGGCTCCAATGTGAGCTTGGCTTTATACAATAATGTAATGGTACATCTTACATGTACAACAGTTTCATGTTACCATTCGGGGCCATTATAACTCATTTAAAATATTGTTTTCCGATGAGTAGCGATCATTTACTGCCCCAGTGTGCACCTTTCCTTCATCGAAGGTATCTCCGGGGTCTAATTTCTGTTTCGTTATTTTAAGAGCCATCACTGATTTTGTATTTATTTCCCCATTTGAGCCACGTCAGACGAAGGCAGGCCTTCGGAGGTAATGATAAATGTGTTGTGTGTTTGTTTTTTATGGGGTTTTACGCCGTTTTTATTTCATTAGTTCAGCTATATCACGGCGACAGTTCACTTATTCATGATCCCTTGGTAAACAAACCAGTACTAGGCTAGGAAAGGTGCCTTGCCCAAAAGTACTCCACCATGACCACATCACCGCGACTGGGGATCGAACCCGGGACGCCCGTTCCAAATACCTGACGCTAACCACTAGGCAAAGGAAGATTACTCGAAATCGTAGATTTGTAAAATCCCGTGATGAATTTATTTGATTTATTTATTTTGAATTTATTTGTATTTTTTGTATAGTAAATTCCTAATTGGCTCTGTATTTCGTACGTTATTGTTATATATTAACGTTGAATAAATACGTCGATTGTACGTCTAAAGTCGTAAGATATCGGTATCGTTCGAGGAATCTGCGGTCATTTCCGTTAGAAATAAATGACAAGCCGACGAAAAATACCGATCTGAAACGACTTTATACGGAAATCGCCGAGTTCCTTTTAGATGCCCCTACCTTGACTACCCTTTATATGACATCGCCGTTCATTTTCTTAACGTAGCGATCACGTTGGCGAATGATTACGTAATAATTCAAACTTGGGCTTAGTCGCGTGCCTTACGGGGCTCGAGGTTGTTGTAGTCATTATCAAGTGTATGAACATTAAACTTAATACTTGACCTTAACCACCGCACCATATCTCTCAAACCGTATCTAATTAAGATATCTGCCCCGGATGATATACAAGTCGATTGGGAAAGGTGTGAAATGCGCTGTCCAAAAATGATAGTATCTCTGTCTCACTCTTCATGTATGTGTGTCTCTTCTGTGTATGTCTGTCTTTCTGTCTCTCTCTCTCTCTCTCTCTTTTGTTCTGTCTCTGTGTATGTCTCTCTATGTATATGTATGTCTCTTTCTGTTTCTGTCTCTGTCTCTCTTTCTGTATGTCTCTCTCGCTATCTGTCTCTTCCATTTCTCTCTCTCTCTCTCTCTCTCTCTCTCTCTCTCTCTCTCTCTCTCTCTCTCTCTCTCTCTCTCTCTCTCTCTCTATGTCTCTCTCTCTCTCTCTCTCTCTCTCTCTCTCTCTCTCTCTCTCTCTCTCTCTCTCTCTCTCTCTCTCTCTCTATCTCTCTCTCTCTCTTTGTCTCTCTCTCTCTCTCTCTTTATATATATCTTTCTCTCTCTCTCTCTCTCTCTCTCTCTTTCTATATCTCTCTATATCTCTCTCTCATTCTCTCTTTTTGTTCTCTCTCTACCTATATTTCTATCTCAGCCTCTTACTCCATTATTGTCTATTGTTTTTCTCGTGAAGGACATTAATGGTTCGAAATAATAACAGTTGTGTTCTGCTCTGTTCTGTACAATGTGAAATAATTTTACAACGACTTGGTGCGACAAGGTTCGATCGAATAGCATATCGTTATAAATAAGAATGCACACAATTTTATATAATAAATAAAAATAAACATCAAATTTGGTTGATTGTCTGCAAAATGAGTCAATAAGGATATTCCCAGATGTGCTCTAAAGCGCTCCAATTACAGATGGTTCTTGAATATGGAATGGTTGTTAATCTTTACGCATTGAAAGGTCCCTTGAGATTGGAAATTATAGACTATTCAAGATTTAAGATTTCCTTACATAGTAAGTCATTTTCTATATAACATCGAACATTCTCTTTCTATATAAAGGCATAAAGGTAAATATAACCTATTGCAGCATACAATATGCAATTATCGAGGTACGAACAAAGAAAATCTCTACATATCAAAACCATTTTCAATGAATATATATCTGAAAACATTGTTCCGTTTTAACACTTTCAGCGCCAAAGGCAATATTGAGCTTTTCGCAAACAATACAGATTCAGGTGAGTCAGCTCGTAACGAGCTGTCTCACCTAAAATCTGCATTGTTTGGCTGTGAGTTATAACACTATTCCAATAATTCTATTACATGAAAATAGAGTCGTCCGAGTTTGAACATGGAGGAGTCTACTTTAAACAATTCGGCGCCGAAAGAGTTAAGCAATGTGTCATAGTGTCAGCATATTTATAAAGGTGCTCTGCTGCAAATGTGTGTCACTAGGCGCCTGCAAGTGGTAAATGTCTAAGCACGAAATTAAATCGAGTGTCTAGACGGACGTTCGTTAATATCAGAATAAGTACTAAAAGAACGGCGGCTTACGCTATAATAACATCTCGACAAGCAATACTTACAACTTAATAATTGATTTGCAAGCATTTTATTTGCATATACATCGTTATAATACTAGCTACTTTAAAAAACAATTCAAGGTTATTCACGTGAATGCTTATTTATTCACACAGACTGGAGGCTTTTATTGTGGGGTTTTTAATGTTGTTTTACACACAGGTGCCAGTCTATATAGTCAAATGCTATTTTTAGATTTTAAACAAGACTGGTACCTGTGGTTTTACAACGACGTTTGCTGGGTTAATTTACAAATACTACCGGTATAATCTATCATGACACCGATTCAATAGTCTTTATGCTATCCCCGCAGCCCTGAGCATAACGAAAGGTAGCTATTACTATATTGTCCGAGTCTTTGGTATGACCCGACCGGGGATCGAACCCTGGTCTCCCTTTCCGACGGCTGACGCTTCAACCACACTACCACAGGGACTTATGCAAATTGTAATCAGATTGCACTGTTGTTTTTCGGCAAATCAATTTTCCAAATAATAATAATAATGATAACGAGACAATATTAGATTGATAAATTGTGGGTTTTTTAACGCCGCTTTCAACAATTATTCAGTTATATCACGGCTTTTCCGGGGTAGGTTACCAGTACCATTGATCCATTTATCCTGACCCCATGCAGCCAGTCTGTCGTTATGCTATCTCCGCAAACCTGAGCGGCTACGAGGGCACCCACTTCTACCTTTTTTAAAGTATTTGGTGTGACCCGGATGGGGATCGAACTAGCGACCTCCCGCCCCTGAGGCGGACGCTCTAGCACTACACCAGCGAGACGGATGCTCTAGCACTACACCAGCGAGGCGGACGTTCTACCACTACACCAGCGAGGCGGACGTTCTAGCACTAAACCACCGAGGCGGGTACTACTTAATTTCTAAGAGTGAAAAACAATCCACTCGCGTTCAATAGACACTACAGTATACCCCAACGCGCGAAAATCTCTAACGTTCTGTTGAAATGAATCGGGGTTTCCTGGATTTAAAACGTATCACAAATAGTTACGCGCGTGCGTATGTGAGTTCGTATGTATGGAATAACACCATGTATGTCTTAGATGGCGCTATCAGAAAGGTTGAATGGGGAAAAAATCTCATGAAGAATTTTTAAGAAAAGTAAAGAAATAGGACCTTAAATCCACAACAAAACATAAAAACATAAAAAACATTAATTATTAAAAAAAAACACCACTATAATCAGTCTGTACTATATCGGTCACACTGTCGGATCGCACCGCCGGTTGACATTGTCCTATAATGTTACGTTAATGTAAAGGTCTTCTGTGTGTCTAGGGTAAATTAATTAGGAAAAACTAATTGACATTAATTTTCCTTAGACACGTCTCCTCTGACCTACATCGGTGCTATCTCGCTGCTTGGGGTTATTTATGTGTTCTTTCCATTCGCAGATATTTGTCCTCGTCAGTTCTGTTATTCCCATTTTCGAACACAGACGGTATTTGGCTTTGTTCTGTTATTATCAAAACAACACAACAATTTGTTTGTTTGTTTGGTGTGTATGGCGTTAAACTCCGCTTTAAGAAATATTTCAGTTATATCACGGCGTTATATCACGGCGTTATATCACGGCGCTTCCTGGGTAAGTTACCAATAATAATGATCTAAACCATCCAGTCAGTCGCAACGCGTTACTAAACAATTCTGATATCTAAGCATGTTACGCCATTACTACCATTATTAAAGTACATTGTTGTGACCCGGTCGGGAATCGGACCCTCATTCTCCCGGGGCTGACGCTTTATTAACAAAACACCAGAGTATTTTTTATTTGCGTTCGCCAACATTTTAATAAATTGAAGCTGCACACACGCAATATGTATAAATGTGACCTAGATCTATACAGATGTTAAATCAATCTACCAAGACGAATACCGTCTCCGTGGCTTTGTTGCTAGAGCAGTCCGCCTTCCGAGCAAAAGACCAGGGTCCGATCCCCGTTCGAATCATGCCAAATACTTTCAAAATAGTAGTCATCGCTTCACCCCCCCCCCCCCCCCCCCCCCACCCCCACCCCACCACCCCACCACATTTAAAGTAACAAGGACAATCAAGTACAGGAAGGGCTAACCGGTTTTGTTTTTAATACGTACAACAACTATGCACCAGGCGACTTTGAAAACATCGAGACTGAATCCATGAAAGTTTAATTATTTCTTATTATGAATGTTTTCAATGGTTGTCTGTTAAAGAGACTAAAAAGGTTTGCTACCTGACTTTATATATCCTTCGAATATCGGAGAAAAAAGGTCATATCTAGAAAATAAAAGTACTGATTCGATGGTACAATAGATAGGGGTCGCTAAGATCAATCTGTCCTCTTCCTATATTATTTAAAAAAAAGTGTTTTCGTTTGACTTCCTTCCTTCCTATATGCTCATACTCCGTATTGGTATTCTTAATTTGTAGAAAGCTACATTTCCACATAAATACAGCACATCTTTGAAAAACATCATCGCAACAAATCGAGGACTTGGCGTGAAACGGTTGTAACTAAAAACATATTTTGAAAAACCTGGATTAAGGGCAATTTTGACCCCTTTGTAAACAATGTAAATTTAGGTGCCATTGCTCAGAACGATTAATGGCACGTAAATTTCCATTGTTTACCAAGAAAAATTATTTAACGCTTATACAGACTTTATGGCGAGGTAATTAACCTTGGTAAAAAAAATACACATTTTAGTAACAACCGTTTCACGCCAAGCCCTCGAAATGGACAATCTCTTAAACGTATTTTAAAACTTGTAAATTGTTTTATTATAAATATAAGTTGAAATATTGAATGAAAATGAAGACATTGTGGGTAACATCGAAATTGATTATCAAGAGCATTTTCTCTGTTTAGCCAAAGTGTATCCATTAGTCGTATGCTGCAGATCTGTCAAAACGTTATCTACAATTTTGAGATTTTATGGGAACTGGTAAGAACGACTGTTTCCATGACGACAAATGACATGATTTGTCTTGATTTTCTTTTCATGGGTGAACTTATGTCATTGAAACATTATCTGCCCCATGTACAAATGTAACTTAACCGTTACCACGCTTGCTATATATCTTTTATTTGTTTTATTGGGGTTTTACGCCATTTTTCAACAGTTGTTCAGTTATATCAAGGAGGCCAGGCGCGTAGCTCCCTTTAGGCACTGTAGGCACGTGCCTACACATTTTTTCTAAAAATGCCCACAAAATGCAGCTGCGGCGATACACATCTGCGTAATGTATCGACCAGATCAGCCTGCGCTGACCGCGCAGACTGATCCGGCCGACCCATTCCGCCTTAGGGGGGATAGATAGAGTAGTGATTCCTGAAACAGAAAATCCACATGAGGCAAAAAAGTGTTTATATCTGGGTACGCCTGTGTGGCATGCTTAGGCTGATCCGGGTCGATACTTTACGCAGATTCCACAATGTTGATTTTCTCACGAGACGGCCTACACATTGATTATTGCAAAGCTACGCCCCTGGAGGCAGTTCACTTATTCATGATCCCTGGGTAAACAAACCAGTACTAGGCTAAGAAATGTGCCACCATGACCGTAGCGCCGCGACTGGAGATCGAACCCGGGATGCCAGGTTCCCAACCCCCGACGCTAACCACTCGGCGACGGCGGATTCCGGCATTCTAGATATACCAGAGCTCTAGTTAAGAGGAGTTTTGCATGTGCTAAAATCTTTATTTGACCATCTAACCCTATGTTGTAAGTACTCAAAAGAACCGTCACAATGAGACGATTCTTTTTGAGTACCCACATCATAGAGTTTAGTTGGATAATAAGAGAGATATAAGAGGGACAAAATTAGCACTTCTCATTATCTCGACCTCTGAAATTCTGAATACTTTGTTCCTTTGGAATTTACGCAATTATTCGAGTTATAAGTATTAGGTCGACAGTTCACTTATGCATGGCCATCATCAAGGGATATTAAACCAGTAATAGGCAAGGACATGTGTATTGCCCCGGGGACCGCCGTGACTAGGGATCTTGCTATGGAGAGAGTAAACTACAGTTTTATAATTGGGTGCGGAAGGTGAAGGGTTCGACTCTCGGCCTGATCCTACGTCTGTCACTGTTTGTAGATTATGATACGACGCCGCAGATGTACAGGGTGATCTAAATATACAGTGAACAGATATACCAACGTGTTTTCCCATGGCCAGTATCGAATTATACGAGCCATCCCGCGAGAAAGCAACCATTGTGGACTCTGCGAAAATGATCGACCCGGATCAGCCTAATTCTGCCGCGCAGGCTAACCAGGACAGACACTTTTAGCCTCATATGGATATCTATTTCAGGAATCATTACTCTAGACCTCTATCCCACTGAGACGAAAGGTATCGACCCGGATCAATCTTCTCGGACTGCGCAGACTTGTCCGGGTCGATACATTACGCAGAGGCCATACTGTTTGTTTTCTCGCGGGCCGGCTCAATATTTTGATTAAAGCACGCGTGACTTAACGCGATGCAGTTCAAGGGGTTGACCCTTTTTACATAAACCACTCTCATGCTTTGCGCCGCGGCTTCAAAGATATTTTCGAATCCGGCTGATGCACACGTTCATCTGGCCCCAAAACCACACAAAAAAGTACTTTACACTAAGTATTACTTTAAACCTTAAATAGAATGGGTAAACACCATTATTACAGCATGCATGTTAAACAGCATGTGTAAATAAATGCAATAACTAGTTACAATACTTGTTAACAGATGACATAATTATGCATTTTGTATACGGGGATCTTATATGAGGGGAAGGGTTAGATGTTTATATACCGAAGTTATGGTAATGATTATATCATGATTAATATGTAACACCTGCAAAAGATGGATGACCTATTTGTGCGTTATTTATGATATGAGCCCCTTCCACGAGAAAACCAACATTATGGACTCATTTTAATGTATTGACCCAGATCAGCCTAATCCGGGCCGACACATTCCGTCTCTGGGGGATAGAGGTATAGAGTAATGTTTCCTGAATCAGAAAATCCACAGGAGGCGAAAAGTGTCTTCCCGGATTAGCATGTGCGGCATGCTTAGGCTGATTCGGGTCGATACTTTACGCAGAGTCCACAGTGTTGGTTTTCTCGTGGAACGGCTCATATCAATATATCTGCGTAATGTATCGACCAGATCAGCCTGCGCTGTCCGCGCAGACTGATCCGGCCGACACATTCCGTCTAAAGGGGAATAGATAGAGTAGTGATTCCTGAAAGAGAAAATCCACAGGAGGCGAAAAGTGTATATCCGGGTTGGCCTGCGTGGCATGCTTAGGCTGATCCGGGTCGATACTTTACGCAGGGTCCACAATGTTGTTTTTTTCTCGCGGAACGACTCATATATGGCTTTACATGAGCAGCGTCTAGCGAACTTGGTTCTTAAATCATTTATGAGAAAGGATGGAATCGAACTTTCGAATATTCGAAAAAAGGGCCAAATCTTAAATCGATATGATGCCTTGCATTACACAAGCCCCGACCGAACCCCGTTAGCTCAGTCGGTAGCGACGCGGGCTGTCACTCCTTGGCTTGTGAGTTCCAATCCCAACAATCTTTCCGACGTTTGACAAAAGTCACTGTGACAAGCGTCATTCGTCTTTCACCAATGGGTCTACGTGAACAAGCAGTAAATTGCTTGGAAGGTGCGTTGTGTGGGGGTACTGGTGTGTGGAGAAATGGTCGCCGTGATATGACTGACACATTGTTGAAAATGGCGTTAAGACCCCGTCATTCAATCAATTACCTTGCACCAGACCCTGCTCAATTCGTGCAATACTGAATTAGATCTCGGTCAGATTGCCTCTTCTGTGTAATGTAATGTAATTAACTAACTAATTAAGTAACTAATTATAGAGACCAATTGCTCTGATGGGACATAATCTATTTAGCTTCTAAAAGCCCATTTTATTGTGTACACTATATAATGTACAAGCATTTGATAGGCGAATATGAATTCAAGAGACAGAGTTAGATACAGGGGAGTCCGGTTGCGATTCAAGATGTATACAAGATTCAAGATTCAATATTCTTTAATCCGAAACGTAAACTTTACACAGTTTCTATTTACATGCATATGGATTGTTTAACTATAATACTGCCAGTCAATGACAACTCTCTATATCCAAACCATATCGGTCAATGTTACTACCTAGTTAACTGTAATATACTGGTAGACATACTTTGCTAGCCTTCCGTCGATTGAATCATTTTTAGTCGGATTCAATTGTGAAGTAATTAAACTGGACTATTTCGGTTGAAATTGTTTTTAACGGATGTTGACCGTACGCCCGCCAAAAAGAATGTGTGCGGTCTGTAAACTAATTAACACATTATTTTCGAATACTCTAAAAAAGGCAATAGCCGTGTATTCGCTTTCCCTCTTAGGTGAATAAATATCCCGCCGAAAAATAACCAATATGTTGTTTTATTTATGTTGCGAAGTTTGAGCGATTGTCAAATATTTCCATTCGTAAGCACATTCGCTAGCATATTCGCCACAGTGTGACGGCAGCATTACAAATGAATATTAGCAATAATGCGCTAAATCTCATTCGCATGTCGTTTATTTATAACTTCCTTTCAACGACAACTGTTTACATCTACATTGTCCCTCTCAAGTCTACATCGTTTTCTGTAGCATAATGGTAGCCATACTGAGCTCTATTTTCTTATATAATTGCCTTTCAAATATCTTTACCGTCTTGTGTCAGTCATCAAAGTAATTGAAGCAATACTGAGCTAAATCTCCTACGAATGACCTCTTTTATAATTGGCTTTCAAAAACAATTGTTTACATCTACATCATCCCTCTCAATTCTACATTGTTTTTTTTGTGTGGAATAATGGTAGCCATACTGAGAGCTATTTACATTCGATTGAATTCTTATTATATAATTGCCTTTCAAATATCTTCATCGTCTTGTGTCAGTCATCAAAGTAATTGTAGCAATACTGAGCTAAATCTCGCACGAATGACCTCTTTTATAATTGCCTTTCAAGGAAAGGTTCGTCCTCCTGCTAAAGCCATTCATTGATTATCTTTGGTTTAACTCTTGCACTCACGAATTCCACAAAGTCGACTCTTCCATGATGAATATTGGATCATTCAATTTTACGTCCAACAGGAACCTTGGTAAAATTTAATGTCTAAGTGGCAAGCAATGCCGATTTCAGGTGAGACAGCTGGTTTTGTGAGCTGTCTCATCTGAATATGCACTGTTTTCAAACGTCTTTAACTCTTTCAGCGCCAAAGGCAATATTGAGCTTTTTGCAAACAATACAGATTCAGGTGAGTCAGCTCGTAACGAGCTGTCTCACCTGAAATTTGCATTGTTTGGCTGTGAGTTATAAAGATATTCTAAAAATCCTATAACATGAACATAGAGTCGTCCGAGTTTGAACATGGAAGAGTCTACTTTAAACAATTCGGCGCTGAAAGGGTTAATTGCATTTGGTAGCGGAAAAGGTTAAGGCCAGTTATTCCGTTTGATACGACAGAGAGTAAATCGACGAGACCCTTGTCAGATAATTAAATGAGACCGTATAAGGACGGCGATGGAGCGTATGTTCTATTTAACTCGTAAAACACTGGCTGTGTGTACGTGAGAGATAAATGGACGGCGTTCTGTCTGAAAAATAATCCTAGCAAGAGAGAAAAACAAATAATGCACACGACGCACTACGTTCCGATTGATTGATTGATTGATTACGGTTTAACGCCGTTTTTAACAATTTCTCAGTTATATCACGGTGGCCAGTTCACCTACTCACGCATTTCCTGGTTTTCTCACACCAGTTCTCCACACAACAATCTTCCCAGGCTGCTTTTCCACATAGACTTAGCCCATTAGTGGAAGACGAATGACGCATTGACTTTTGTCAATCGTCGGAAAGAAAGTTGGCCGAGCCGGGATTCGAACTCACAACCCCTGGATTGACAGCCCGCGTCGCTACCAACTGAGCTACCGGGGATCGGCACTACGTTCCGATGTGTTAGCAATTAAATACTAACTGATCAATCGGTTTTAAACTTTACAATCGATATACAGTGGACATTGTATAAAGAGAAGCAATGGTACATTTGTAAGACATCAATCTGGTCTTTGTTCATAGGTGGTCTTTTTTAATTGCATGGTTATTTATGCAGAAAATGAGCAATTCGCAAACTAAAAGTATGGTCGTTGAAGACAGGGAATTGCCATATATTTACTTTGTTCTTTTAACCATTTTCGAAACTGTTGGATGAGTGAACCTTGTTATGACGAATCTTTAAACTTAGGGTACTAACATTTTACTAATAATTAAATTTTATAAACCAGTAGGGAATACTACAAGCCAAGATTATACATCAATAATGTGCACTAACTGGTTTCCAATTAAATTTTATAAACCAGTAGGGAATACTACAAGCCAAGATTATACATCAATGATGTGCACTAACTGGTTTCCAATTAAATTGTATAAACCAGTAGGGAATACTACAAGCCAAGATTATACTTCAATAATGTGCACTATCTGGTTTCCAATTAAATTGTATAAACCAGTAGGGAATACCACAAGCCAAGATTATACTTCAATAATGTGCACTAACTGGTTTCCAATTAAATTGTATAAACCAGTAGGGAATACCACAAGCCTAGATTATACTGCAATACTGTGCACTAACTGGTTTCCAATTAAATTGTATAAACCAGGAGGGAATACCACAAGCCAAGATTATACTTCAATAATGTGCACTAACTGGTTTCCAATTAAATTGTATAAATCAGTAGGGAATACTACAAGCCTAGATTATACTCCAATAATGTGCACGCTATTCTTGATTTATAATTATCTCGTAATTTTAATTAATCCTTTCCAACATTCAACACATCTGCAGCAGACGACTTTGAAATTATCTAGGCAAAAATATGGACAATCTCGATAAATCTCCTCGCGTTTGCGTTTAACTCTTCTTTCCGAGAAGACAGCGCATCCTGGGCCGGTATTCACTATCCCAGTCTAAACTCATTTTTTAAAGTTGAAGATTAGCAAATATCGTAATTTACTTAGTCGTATTTAAAATTTAGCAAATCAGAAAGTGTGCTAGGTACTTTATTAATTTCTAATAAGAGTGTGCATGATATTAAACTAATTACCATACATCGATCATAACCAAACACTGTTTGCAGAGGTCACCCGTAACAATAGCGCCATATATGAGTAGCCCGGTGTTCAAGTGCTTAACACGCTAAACTGTCAAAGCTAAACTGTCCGGGTTCTGGATTTGTCTTGTGCTTTTAAGTGTCTCACGCTCAACTAGGTGTTAAGTACTGGTCCTTTCCAAGAAAACGTGCATTGCGTGTATCAGTGCTATACACTGAGCACGTTAAAATACCAGGGGATCTGTTCGGATAAGCTAATGTATCGTACCCAGACACCCTTGTATCATAATTATATGTCTCTTGAATTTATATGTACCTGTCAGATAAGTGTACATGATATGTTGTACATTACCATATGAGTCGTCCCGCGACATACCAAAAGTGTGGACTCTGCGTAAAGAATCGACCCGGATCAGCATTACCATGCCGCGCAGGCTCACCCGGACAGACAATTTTCGCCTACTTTAGATTTTCTGTTTCAGGAATTCATTACTCTATACATTTATACACCTGGACGGAATTTGTCGGTCCGAAATAGCCTGCGCGGACTACGCAGGCCGATCTGGGTCGATACTTTACGCAGATGCCATAATGTTGGTTTTCACGTGGAACGACTCCTATGGGCCTTCTGAAGTTAAAAAGCGTATGCCCAATTAGAGCAATTGGTCCTTATAATTACATTACATTACATTGTATATTGTTGAATGTGATTGGATTCTTTAACTCTTTCAGCGCCAAAGGCAATATTCAGGCTTTTGCAAACAATACTGATTCAGGCGAGTCAGCTCGTAACTAGCTGTCTCACCTGAAATCAGCATTGTTTGCCTTTTAGTTATCAAAATAGTCCAAAATTGAATTATATGAGAAATGGAGACGCCCGATTTTGAACATGGAAGAGTCTACTGCCACAATGTATTCAACAATTCGGCGCTGAAAGAGTTAAGAAGAAATCGGATGAGACAACCGCATTAATTGTTCGATCATTCGAAATCAATGTCGACGTATTAAGCATTTCTAAAACAGGGCGATTTGGCATGAATGACAGACCTTTAATCATAGATGTGCGACGAAACGTGCATTGTGGTCAACGACGTATGTAACGCGAGCCGTCTGCGTCTGATAGACTTAAGGTTTATTTAACCCTTTCTAAAAAGCTGTAAAAAAAAGCAGCATGACGCATCTGCAGCAGACGATATTTGAAAACATTGTGAAAAACAGGAGAAATTACTCATCTTGAGCAATTTCTTCTTTTGCCACAATGTGTTCAACTTTTATCAATAATTGTTAATGTTAAGGTTTGTTTAACCCTATCCAAAATGCTGTAGACGCCGCATGACGCATCTGCAGCAGACGACTTAGTTTTGTTGTTGTCAACAACAGGAGAAATTACTCATTATGACCAATTTCTTCTTTTGCCACAATGTGTTCAACTTTTTTCAATAATTGTTAGTTCATTTAAAGACATATTCCATATACTTGACTAAATATTTTCAGAATTGTCGGCTGCAGATGTGCTGTATGTGGGAAAGAGTTAATATTGGATGGACAATACCCTATTCTCTAAGACTATATTATTCGTTCACTACCTGAGCATCGCTCCAAATAATGTCCAAGTCACACTCAAAAAATGTCAAGGATTGATTTATGGAGTTTTTACGGAGCTGTCAACAATTGTTCAGTTATATCACGGCGTTTCCTGGTTAATTTACCAGTACTACAGGTACATTAATCCTGACACCAACCAGTCAGTCGTAATGCTAACCCCGCAACCCTGAGCGCCAAGGAGGGAATCCATCAGTAGCATTTTTAAAGTCTTTGGTATGACCCGACTCGGGATTGAACCCACGAGCTCCCGATCACGAGGCGGACGCTCTACCAATACACCACCAAGGCGGTGAAAAAAGACAAGGAAGACCGCACTGTGTCATGAACAATTGATGATGGCATCGTGGACGTGGCCAATACGAAATAACAAGAAATATCTTTAAAAAAGATAAACAGCTATCAATATGAGAGAGCAGGCGCATTCAATGCCGAGAATACGTCACATGACTGGAGATCATGCGAGGCTCCAAAGAGGTGTATACGTTTCAATTGACGATAACTAACTGAAAACTTATCATGTTTCAAAAATAATCAGTATTTTGGTCTTTAATATTATATTTCATACGTTTTCACTGATTTTTTTCACTGAAATTTATTTCTTAATGTAAACATTACAATTAAAGAACATTTAATTTTAAAACGTCCCCTTATTAGTGCCTCTCGTAGGATCACCACCTTAACTATGAACCAATCGAAACGTTTTATTTCCTTTATTTTATCGACATTATTCATTAAATACAACATTTGATTGGTCTTCAATCTAGATCAGTTATTTAACATCGAGGTCAAAACTTATATTAAACAGCTATCGCCGAAAAATGCAGTTTTCAAGTTCATTCTACGAGTTTACTATGATCATGACATGTTCTCAGTGCGTCTAACACGTTTCCTCCAGTTGCGTACCGCAACGCACCGATTCCATTACGTCCTTTCGACGACCATTCTTATGTTTAGAGGACGTAGAGGGAACTTGGTCCAATGGTCCAATGTGAAGGGGGATTTAACATAATTGTGTGTTTGACCGCAGGTAAAAGAACGTTTAACTTTAATTATTGCAGGTATAGTTTTAATTATTAAGGTTAAGGCTCTGGTTCAGAAACGTGAACGTAATTTTCCTTTATATTGTATTTATATATAAAAAAAGGACAGCCCGCTTATCCGTGATCGCCGAATAAATATCCATTATGAGGTGGTAGCCTAATGCCACTCAAGACTGGCTGCTCCGTGCAAACATCTAACATTTAATACAGGACATCCGATTGTACACTATCTACGTGTATTCCATCCTGCCTTGAACTTGTAGACTCACGGATATGAACAACTGGTTCTAATACAAGGCGAACGAAAACGGCGAACCGATTTGTTGACAACTCATTGGTAGTATTCGGGGCCATCCATGAACATGATTCTAAATGATCCGTTCCACGATAATTGTGTGGACTCTGCGTTATGTATCGACCCAGATATGCTCATGCATGCCGCGCAGGCTAACCCGGACATACACTTGTTGCCTCCTGGGGATTTTCTGTTTCAGGAATCATTACTCTATACCTCTATCACACTGAGACGGACTGCGCAGGCTGATCTGGGTCGTTATATTACGCAGTGTCCTTAATGTTGGTTTTCTCGTGGAACGGATCAAATGTATATGGGAATCATGGGGCTGATGGATTCAAATGTCCTTAATCTGACCCGAACTATAACGTTTTTCAGAAAAAGACAATTGGAATCTGAGAGATCGTGGGAATAGATGATGTTTCGTATGACAGCTAACGCCTAGACACAATTTGCATCCATGTCGTTGAAAAAGTGTGCCATCGCCCTCAAATAATTGAATTTCCGTTATACACGGCGTGACCTACTAATAAATCAGCACATGACACGCAAACAATTAACTCTTTCAGCGCCAAATTGTTTAAAGTAGACTATTTCCATGGTGAAAAAACGGGCGTCTCTATTTCTCGCGCAATAATCGCTTTGGAATATTTCAATAACGGAGCACACCGCAAGTGTTATGGGATGCCAGGATGTTAAATGGGATGTGTGGATAGCTGATAAAAGTGATAGATCATGAACTGTTTCCCTCAAATACAGTTGCCACTTGTGGTGTGCTGCTTTAACATTATAATTTACAATAAAATGTCCTCTTTTCATATTGTGGCATTTTGTCCGTGGACATTATGTCCTGTGGTATTTTGTCCGTGGACATTATGTTTCAGCGCCAACGCAATACTGAGGTTTTTGAAAACAATGCAGATCCAGGTGAGTCAGCTCGTAACGAGCTGTCTCACCCTGAAATCAACATCGTTTGCCTTTTAGTTACCAAAATAGTTCAAAACTTTCATAAATTGAGAAATGGACACACCCGATTGTGTTCATGGAAGAGTCTACTTTTGAACATTTCGGCGCTGAAAGAGTTGATAGCATCACTTGACAAAGATCTGAGTGTAATATCACATTGCGTGCAATATCAAAGCATGATATATCGACAGTTGCTGCATCCTTCTTTTCACATGTACGATAGAAGTGACAATATGAAATTATACAGTAGAAGTATGTATAGTTTGTTTTATGGCGCATACGAACATTACATTAAGGGTTATAACCGTTTGATGTTGCTAGTTCTAAAAAGCATCTGAGCCGTCCCGTGAGAAAACCAACAGTGTGGACCCTGCGACCCAGAACAGCCTAAGCCTTCCACGCAGGCTTACCCGGGAAGATACTTTTCGACTCCTGTGGATTTTCTGTTTCAGGAATCATTATTCTATACCTCTATCCCCTTGAACCGGAATGTGTCGGCCCTGATCAGTCTGCGCGGACTGCGCAGGCTGATCTGGGTCGATACATTACGCAGAGACCTTAATGTTGGTTCTCTCGCGGGACGGATCATATGGATCACTTAAAGTCGCATTGTGACGCATCTGCAGCAGAGACGTTGTGAAAACATTGAAAACATGAGCATTCTTTCCTTTTGTCATAAGGTTTTCAACTCTATTGAATGATACCTTCATTGTTAAAGGTTCGTGCTTCCAAGGCAACTGACTTCTTTCCCACATATACACTTACCCCGTTGATGAAGACAAAAGTCCTTTGTCACAACACCGTTAGCTTAATACGAATCAACACGAAGTCTCATTTAGTAATTAAAAAGCGATTACAGACAGTATACTAGGTCGAATTAGATTCTGGTAAATTGAGAGGTGATATCTGAAGAACAAAAAACTGTTCTGCAAATGATGCATGTTATTTAAAAACAATAAGTAATTATTTCGTAATAAATTAACTATTTCGAACGTGTAATTAAAAAGCGATTACAAACAGTATATTAGGTCAAATTTGATTTTGGTAAATTGAGAGGTGATACCGCATGAACAAAATTGATTGAAAAAAAACCTTTTCTGCAAATACTGCAGATTATTTCAAGATAATAAGTAATTATTTTGTAATACATTAAACCTTTCAAACTTGTAAGATGCATTTTATCACCTCTGCAGAAAACGGCATTTGTAATGTTGGTGGCAGTTAGATTAATTGCTCTTGATGAAAGATTTCTCGTTTTGCCCGAATGTTTTCAGCTCTATCAAATAGTGAAACTTTCATTTTTTAAAGATATTCAATCAGTTTGTGTGTTGATGTTTTCATAGACTTGTTGTATTTGGAAAAGGGTTAACACTTTCAGCGTCACAGGCAATATTGAGGTTTTTGCAAACAATGCAGATTCAGGTGAGTCAGCTCGTAACGAGCTGTCTCACCTGAAATCAGCGTCGTTTGCCTTTTAGTTAACAAAATAGTTCAAAACTTTCATAAATTGAGAAATAGACACACCCGATTTTAAACATGGAAGAGTATACTTTAAACAATTCGGCGTTGAAAGGGTTAAGTCAAGGCTGTACAAACAGACTGTTCATTGACATCAGTGCGATATCGTGTTTCTGTTCAATTTAAAATTTTAGTTTTCATGTCAAGCGGTAATTTAAAAAAAAAGCCGTACGGGAACGTTTTTATTGATTTTGTACAGTTTTGAGTATTTTCCGATAGCAAATATTTGCAACTAATTATGTAAATTGAAATCTGAAGTTTCCAGAAACGCCATAAAACACGCATCAAAAAACTTTTTCTGAGAAATGAGTCGGATTATTCAAGGCGAATTTTGTAGCACTTATATTAATCATTCTTCAGCGCGATTTTAATTAAACTGAATGTGCGAAAATCGTAAGCCAAGAGAAGGCCAAGATCAGGTGTGTTTGATTAAAATAATAATAAAAATAATAATATTTCTTTTTAATAATACTAATAATATGATAAAAATAAAAACAATAATAATAATAATAATAATAGAAATAGAAATAATAATAATAATAATAATACTAGAAATAGAAATAATAATAATATGTACAATAATAATAATAATATTATTAATAATAATAATAAAAGAAATAGAAATAATAATAATAACTACAATAATAATAATAATAATAACAATAATAATAAAAGAAATAGAAATAATAATAATATCTACAATAATACTAATAATAATAATAATAATAATAATAATAATAAAAGAAATAGAAATAATAATAATAACTACAATAATAATAATAATATTGGTGATAATTATACTGTTATCAATGTTAAACAGTTTTGTAAATATGTGTTTCCCTTGTTCTGGTTATGATTGTAAATTAGTGTATCCAAATGTATATGCATGACATTTCTGTACTTTGAAGACGAATCACCATGTTCGATGCATATGTAAATAAACTCTTCGTTTCTATATGTATATGGCGGTCATTGTGTCTGTCTTGAGACACGTAATTATGTAGATATAACATCTTGTAACAGCCGGTTATCGAAACCCAATAGTAAGAATTGTGCTTCGACGCAGATAAATAGACATAAGATTATTTACGTTGAACTCTAATCTGCATCTACTCTTTTCGCCACACACTATAATGTGTAGTAAAAATCATAATTCGCGCATCTAGAGAACTGTTATACACAACTTTACTAATAAAGTAAAACCATAGTGAAATCTCCGATTTACTTGTGAATTGGCTGAAATATAACGAGTCACAGTATGATTTAAGTGTCAGTGTTCTCAAGTTCGTCGGATTTACACCAATTTACACCAATTTACACCCGACGAAGGACCACGTGGCTTCAGCTGCCTTAATTAAACAAACGATAAAGTGATTGATTGCTTTATCAATTAATAAGAGGATATTTTATGAGTGTTTATTTATTATCACTTTAAATAAACAAGTCTACTGAGATGATATGCTCCGAGGCATGGTACAATGCCATAATCACCCCAATCAAGAAAACATTCAATGAAGTATCGATATATATTTAATGCTAAACGATGAGATACTGAGTTTTATTCTATACCTAATTTATACGTCCAATCGTAGCTCATTCGAATCATGTGACCGTACAATATATTTCCGTATCGGGACGCACGCGCGTACAAAATAACCCGTATTTTTTTCGTATTGTACGATTCACAGGTCCCATGTTAAACCTATGATAAAGACCGAAACAAGTGAAAAGGTTCCGAATGAAAGTCTGAATCGACAGGCGCTCTAGATAAGGCGTTACGATAAAGCTCCTGTTGTCACCGGATCATTATTGTCGTTTGCAAACAAGGAGTAACACTGAAACTAAAATGTTATCAGATTCTGAAATAGATGATTTGGTAATTGAACAGAAACCAAAAAACACTGTGAAAAAAACTAAAAGTGATGTAGGAATATTCAAAAGGTGGTTAGCGCAGGCCGTGCCGACAGAAGGTATAAAATAAAAAGGTCATTTAACATTATTCTGCACAATACAAAATATATTTTGGGGAAAAAGTCGAGGTATAGAATAAAAAGATCATTTAACAGTGTTCTGTACAATACGGAATATATTTGGACTCGTACACAGCTTGGAAAATCATATTGGACTCGCCTAGCGGCTCGTCCAATATGATTTTCCAAGCTGTGTACTCGTCCAAATATATATCCATATTGTACAGAACACTGTTAAATAACCTATAAATATCAGTGAGATATAATACATATCACCCACACTGTGAGTGCTATAGGTATGACGTCATTTTACTAGTTTCCGGTCATGTTATACTACACACGTTATTTATATAAAGAGATACGTAATGGGTATATTATTAGATCGGATACAAGCATTGCCATGTGATATAAACCTTATCTTATATATACCCATGTGTAATTTCGTATTCCTTAAAATTAACAAATCGGACTTATTGTCATTGTCTGATATTATGTAGTTAACAAATACATTCACACAGATTCGTCCGCGTGTGAACAGGTACGAAAACCAAATAGTTCCATTATTTCATCATCAATTATCATAAAATAAAAAGGAAATTTGTTTGTTTTGAGTGGATATGAAATATATTTCAACTCAAAGTGATACAATTTTAACATTTTCAATATTTTAATATTCAATTGTATCACTTTTTGATGAGATATATTCCATATCCACTCGAAACAAACAAACAAATATCCTCTATATATCGACCGCATTTGCGGTAGTTATCTTTATAATCAAGGAAGATGGAAATGTCTTGGCGAGACAATTAACGGAACGATATTGGAACGATATTATGACGAGTGAGAATTATGAATGATAGGATAAAACCTGATATCGACCGATATTGCACACATTTCTTGATAATCAAAGCGGATTAAGTAATCTCGCCGAGACAATAATTTGATAGCACACCAAGTGATGATGTCATTTCAGATTATTTGTCTGTACTACATCGCTCTTGCGAAATAAAACAACGAAGATTTAGATGGTTAGGTCGGTATCCGGATATAATGTCAACAGACAAAATGCCTAAGGACATAATGTCCACGGACAAAATGCCACAGGACTTAATGTGAACGGACAAAATGCCACAGGACATAATGTCCACGGACAAAATGGCGTAGGACAAAATGCCACACTATGAAAAGAGGACAAAAGGTCACAGTTTATTTTGAAAACATTTTATTGTGAATTATAAGGTTAAAGCAGCACACCACAAGTGGCAATATTATTTGAGTGAATCTGTTCTTGATCTATCACTTTTATCAGCTATCCACAAATCCCATTTAACATCCTGGCATCCCATAACACTTGTGGTGAGCTGCTTTAACATTACGATTCACAATAAAATGATTTCGAAATAAACTGTGGCATTTTGTCCTCTTTTCATATTGTGGCATTTTGTCCGCGGACATTATGTCCGTGGAAATTGTCCGTGGACATTAGATCCTGTGGCATTTCGTCCGTAGACATTTTGTCCCGGATTCGGTTAGGTCATGTTCATAGAATGCCACAACACCGCCGCTCACCTCAAAAGGACATTGTATTGGACACAGCCAGGGAAAGGGGAAACCATGGAGACCACGAATCACCTGGCGAAGAACAGTAAAGACAGAAATAAGATAACTTGGTTACATCCGGGGCCACGGACAGAGAGAAGTGGAGACAGTTTGTAGTGGCCTTATGTCCCCCTTGGGATGAAATGGATAAGTAAGTAAGGTTTGCATCGGTCTTATCTGGGTGTTAATCTGGTGCAATTCAGGGAAATAATTGCAAATGATGACAATGAAGGCTACGCCACATGATAACGGCCTTCGCAGCAATTGATGAGACCGCCTTGGTGGTGAATTGGTAGAGCGCTCTCCTTGGGTGCAGTAGGTCGCGGGTTCGATCACCGACCGGATCATACGAAGAAAGTATTGGTAAATGCTACCGTTCTTGGCGCTCAGGTTTGCGGGGTTAGCATTTCGAATGACAGACTGGTGTAAGCATAAGCATAACTGGACCAGTAGTACTGGTAACTTACCCGAGGGAACGCCGTTATATAACTGAAAATGTGTTCAAAGCGGCGTAAAATACCAAACAATCAATCAATCAATCGATCGAAGAAATTGACGTAAATCTATTTTAATAACAAATAACATTAACGTATAGTCAGGGTTTGATCATAGGCGTTATACTTAAACGATGTTCGAACGAATTGATGGCGAAGAAGGAATGCCAGATATGACTGCGAGGGGGCACCGGCTGATTTGCAAGGATAATATAGAGCTTTAGATAATGGGTAGTTTTTCATGTTCTAAAATACTTTTTGACATCCAAGCCCTAGGTTGTGGGTACTCAAAAGAATCGTCTCAGTGAGACGATTCTTTTGAGTACCCACAACATAGGATTTGGTTGGGAAATAAGAGAAATACTGTGGGTAAAGGACCTGTTTACTCCCTATTATCTATTCCTCTGATAAATGTCTGCGAGAGGTCGGTTTTCGCGTGACGTGGCTCGTGTATTATTTACGCGACATACGAGAGAAGCTGTTACACACAAACACATTAACCCGCTCTCCTCCAATTAGGAAAGACATTACGGAAGCATCGCCGTCGTCATGATGGATCGGCATGTTGGGACGCAAAGCAGTGCCAGTATATACGTATATATGGAAACGCTGTGATAGATGAGCATTCCCACGAGAAAACCAACATTATGGATTCTGCGTAAGGTATCGAACCAGATCAGCATGCGCATTCCGCGCAGGCTTATCCGAACCGACACATTCCGTCTCAGCGGGATAGAGGTACAGATAAATTATTCCTGAAACAGAAAATCTACAGGAGGTGAAAAGTGTCTGTCCGGTTTAGCCTGCGCGACATGCTTGAGCTGATCAGGGTCTATACTTTACGCAGAGTCCACAATATTAGTTTTCTCGTGGAACGGCGCATATATGCCTTTAGTTGTGTTGGTAGCAGCGTTCAACACAGTATAAACAAGCAAATTCAGAGAATTATGGTCCCCCGCCAGGGTCAAGGTCACAAGGTCAAAACAAATGGTATTGATGGAAAGGGGTTGTCACAAGGAATACACATGTGAAATATGAAAGCAGTACCTATTACGGTTCAGAAGTTATGACCAAGGTTAAAGTTTTTGTGACAGCGTGACGGAGGGACTGACGAATGAGAAATAATAGTTACCATCTGTCTCCATCATCTTGATAGAACTGTTTTCATGAGAATTTACTAAAGTAGTATCTTTCATATTCATAATACGGCGACTAAATTTGTCATATAATATCAGTTTTAAAATAAACAATGCTGATTTCAGGTAAGACAGTTCGGTACAAGCTGACTCACATGAATCTGTATTGTTTTCAAAAAACCTCAATATTGCCATAAGGCGCCGAAAGAGTTAAAAGCATAATAAAGACTCAAATTGGTATATTTCATAGTGCCAATAATCCAACATTTATTTACGCCGCTTTCAACAATTTTTCAGTTATAGCATGGTATTTATTGGGTAAGTTACCAGTATCACTGGTCAATATATCGTGACACAGTCGAGTCAGTCGTTAATGCTAACCTCACAACCGGCTGAGCGTCAAGGAGTGACATCAATTCGAGGGCTTGGCGTGAAACAGTTGTAACTAAAACCGTTCTGAGCAATGGCACCCAAATTTGCATTGTTTATAATGGGGTCAAAATCGCACCTAAACCCGGGTTTTCAAAATAGGTTTTATGTTACAACCGTTTCACACCAAGCCCTCGAATTACTACCATTTCTAAAACATTTGGTATAACACGTCTTTTATTCGATATAGATTTAAGCACAAAGAATACTGCTTTCAAACACATGCTGGTGTTGAAAGGTCGAGATTAATGTCCCGGTAATTCACGAGATTTAATTGATGCCCTTTTGTGACATCTTTACAAGTGCACTTTAGCCTAATTGATTTCCCAGTTAATGACGTCATTTATCAAATGTCAGAAACACAACGACGTCTGGCATTTCCATAGTAGAACAATGCCCTGAATGCACTGAAAGAGGATATACAAATATAAATCTTTTAAAACACTCAATTGATCCCAATAGTCTACGATAATCATACTTACTGTCATATGCAGGGTACTCATAAATTTGGAATTTTACACTAAGTGTGAAATCAATTACTACCATTGCTAAAAGACATTTAGTATAACCCGTCTTTATTCGATATGAATTTAAGTACAATTATAAGTGCTTTCAAAAAATGGATGCTCTTTTGTGCCATTTTACAAGAGCACTTTTGCTTAATCGCTTTCCGACTTAATGACGTCATTTATCACATGTGAGAAACTGGCCTTTCCAAAGTAAAACAAAGCCCTGAACGCACTCAATGAGGAAATACATACTATGAGTCATTCCACGAGAAAACCAACATTGTGGACTCTGCGTAATGTATCGACCTAGATCATCCTGCGCAATCCGCGCAGGCTAATCCTGAACGACACATTCCGTATCAGGGTCAAAAGGGGGATAGATTAATGATTCCTGAAACAGAAAATCCACAAGAGGCTTAAAGTGTCTGTCCGGGTCAGCCTGCGCGACATGATTAGGCTGATCCGGGTCGATACTTTACGCAGAGACCACAATGTTGGTTCACTCGTGGGACATTTTATATAACAATCCTTTAACACACCAATTGATCACAATATTATACGATACTCATACTTACTGTTATCACTCATCAATTAGGAATATACACTTAGTGTGAAATATATTTAGCGGCGTTCTGCGCTTATCAGCCTTCAGATATTTGCGACCAGCGTAATTTCTATATATTATCAGGGACTGAAGTTATGTCTTCCTTGAACACTAGTAGGTTTTGCTATATTTCCCAAAACATTGTTCTATACCAATAGAAATTGGTCTTATTGGACTAAAGTACTGTTTTAAAATAGGTTTACATGGGACCCCAGACTCGTGGGAGAGCCGGTTTCACCATCGACAGTTTGCTGCTATTGATAAGTATAAACCTTATACTAACATACAATCGGACAATACAACCACATAGAGATAGCTACTCGATAAACGATAATCTTCCAAGAGTCCATTTCTTTGGACAAGGACGATTCGTCCGTCAATTAATGTATATATATTCAAATGGAAAAACTATGTGTCGAAATTAAACCGAAGGAGCCGGTAAATGTGTTCGTGCGTACACTGATTAATTTAAATATCACAAACAAACTGAATAACTAGTTCACTCAACCGCGTTATTTTGTGTTTGGCGTGCTCAGTCATATCCTGCCTTGGATATGGCTGCGCTCGTGTGACACACTACACCGGAAACGTTGCCTAACCGGACTATGTTTCGTCTCCAATATTAATTGTTTAGCTACAAAAAAACTTAAAAAATAAAAGTCGTATTTAGAGACAAAATAAAAACTGTTTGTAATAATTATCAAAGGGGATGGCCGTATCTAAGTTGTGAGAACTTGTGGCCAGACCCGTTTGCCTATAACATGTATATTCGTAAGTTAAAATGTTACTATGTATATATATATATATATATTGTGGGCAATAAAATATGTTTAAAGTAAAGTAAAGTTATTGTATGACATACGGACGATATACCGTCGAAACGAACCAACTAACAGACACAGTGATTAAAGTATTAGCTAACCCGAACAAACATTACACTTTTATAAACAACTTTCCATTCTTCATTAATGAGCCGTCCCACGAGAAAACCAACATTGTGGACGCTGCGTAAAGTATCGACTCAGATCAGACTAAGCATGCCGCGCAGGCTTACACAGACAGACACTTTTCGCTTTCTGTTTCAGGAATCACTACTCTATACCTCAATCCCCCTGAGACGGAATGTGTTGGTCCGGATAAGCCTGCGCGGACTGCGCAGGCTGATCTGGGACGATATATTACGCAGATTCCATAATGTTGGTTTTCTCGTGGAACGGCTCATTTACCAAACACTTTGTTCACATTCCGTCTGATAGACTAATGATCTGTATGGCGATCTCCACGAATTGATGACATTGGCATGTTTGGGTCCAGGCACGAATTGTATTGACTGCGCAAAAAGTGCTGTCTGTCGGATAGCCTTCGGTTAATGCACGATGTCGTCAGTCCTTTCACAGACATGACTTAACCCTTTCCCTCATACGACAATTCTGCAGCAGACGACTTTGATCGTATTTTGTCAAAACATAGAAAATCTCCATAATCGAATGGATAACCTATGACAAGAAGTGGAAAGCATTGTGGCCAAAGGAGAAATTGCACGTTTTGTGCAATTTCTTCTTTTGTCACTATGTTTTCAAAAAGCTGTCAGCTGCAAAGGCTTCAGAAAGCGTCTATATGAGGGAAAGGGTTAACTGTCTGAATATTTGTTATCACTTCTCGCCATGAGTTAGTGTATTCTTTAAAAAAAATAAGTGCTTTACATCAGTATATCTGTACGAGGACACCTTGGTGGTGTAGCTGTTAGAGCGACGGCTTCGAAAGTTGGATACCAAGGTTTCGATCCCCGATGGGGCCTACTAAAGACGTTCAGGATTTTTTTTTTGTTTTTTTTTTGTATATATATATTTATGAATGTACGAATGTTATATATCAAAAAATATTACTGGAAACACTCAAGTATGATTAAATTTATTGAATTACTAAAATCTGAAAATGAAAATATAGTCAAAAACTTGGCAATATTTGTTTACAAAGGTTTTGGAATAAGGAACAACAATACTTACGTAGAGTAGCTGAGGTTTAGTTGCAGCCTTTAGAGGAAATCAATGTAGAAGTTGAGAAATTGCTGACATTGAGCAACTTCGCCACCTTATGCAATGATTTCTAAATGATTTTTATGGAAATTATATCTTCTCTCAAATGACTGTTACATTAAGGATTTCATTTCTATTAACTTATTATCTTTGATTAGAGTATATTAATTCGTTTGTCAATAAAAGGGGAAACAAATCTAATTTAAGTTTTCTATATTATTTTTCAAACATTTTCTCCCCGGATTTTGACCATTAGTCCGCTATTTGACTGTTTAAATGAATGTGTTATAAGTTTGTGGTATGTTGGGCATATTTGCCCTTTTTCCAGAATAAAATCTATCTATATATTCTTCTCTTTTTTTTTCTATTTTTTGTAACACTTTATTTGCCACGTCCATAGGTATGGAGAGGTCGTGGTCATCCTACCTCATACCTTACACCAATTGTTAGTAGAATAATATTTGTAGTTTAAGGAAATTATATGAATAATCTAATGAATAACCTATAAGGAGTCTGGGCAGTCTCTATTCATTCTGTAGCGTAATATGTTTTGAAAAAAACATTGTGGGGGAAAGGACACATTTGAGGAGCTTCAATGGCTTCAACCCGTGGCGCCTAAGGTCGCTGTGATAGCAATACAATTTATGCGCTGGTCACAGGATAACGTTAACGACAGGACTGGTAATGTAGTATAAAGATAAATATTGCAGGATGAGGGTTATATACAAAGAATCTGTGCTATTCATCGTGCAACGGATCCGATAAAATCTCCGTTGCAAATTGGATTCTATGTGCAATAAAATGATGTTATAGACCTCCATTTTACGACAATTTGACGTGTCGCGAGATCGAAAGTTCACAAAGGGACAAATTACTTCTAACATTATTACACTGTAAAAACCGAAACTGTTTTCTAAAGATATATGTGTACCCTAAGCCATATACCTGCTTGGACAAACCACTACTGGTATACCAATACTAGTAATCAAGTTTCTTAATCATTTCCCTCATATAGACGAGTTCTGACGCCTCAGCAGCAGACGGTTGAAAACATAGTGACAAAAGAAGAAATTGCTCAAAACGAGCAATTTCTCCTTTTGTCACAATGTTTTCCACTCTTAGTCATAGGTTATCCGTTCAATTATAGAGACTTTTCTATTTTTTGACAAAATATGTTCCAAGTCGTCTGCTGCATAATTGTCGTATGAGGGAAAGGGTTAAAGCAGACGGCGTTTTGAAAACATAGTGACAAAAGAAGAAATTGCACAGAACGTGCAATTTCTCCTTTTGTCACGATGTTTTCCACTTTTAGTCATAGGTTATCCATCTGACAAAATAGGTTCAAAGTCGTCTGCTGCAGAATTGTCGTAAAATATTGATTGATTGATTAATTGATTGATTGATTGATTGATTGATTGATTGATTGATTGATTGGTGTTGTACGCCGCTTTCAACAATTTTCCAGTTGTATCCGGACACTAGCCAGTCAGTCGTAATGTTAACCCCACAGCGGCAAGGAGGGCGACCATTACTACCGTTTGTAAAGTATTTGGTCGGGTCCTTCTAAAGACTTTATCGCGGCACTGCGGTCATGGTGGAGTGCCCTTGGGCAAGGCACATTTTCTAGCCTAGTACTGGTTTGTTTACCCAGGGATCATGAATAATTAAATTTAATTGCGCGCTAAATGACCTTAGCTGTCGATGCGCCATAAAACAATATACATTCATTCCAAAGACTTTAAAAAACATGGCTGCTCTCCTAGTCGCTCCGGATTGCGGGGTTAGCATTTACGACGGGGACTGGTTGGTGTCAGGATAAATGGACCAGTAGTACTGGTTAACTATCCCATGGGATTTGAACAAAGACAGAGCGCGAAGACGTTGGAGAGACAGTGCGCACGAATCTTTAATGAACGCAGATTTATGCATGACGTGTCCTTAAATCGCATCATGCGGCTCAAATGTCGCTCGGCCATACATGTATGTAGCTAACAATTATTCGGTTCATTTCATGTTCTTACTTACCGATGCATAAGAGAGTATACAATGTAATTTTCTATCAATAAATTCACTGTTTGAAACAGTCAGTTTAACAGGACATAATTCTTTATCACTCAAATTTTCACAAAAAAAGCATGAAACAAAATATATCACAATTCGGGTTACCAACAATTTACTTTTATATGTCTTTTGAATTGGCGACGTCTCTAATTGACGGACATAACAGATACAGAACATTATCTATTAACGAATAGAAAGAGAAAAAATATTTATTCGAGGATTTAAAATGATTGATCCAAAATACGGCAACAAAACTAAAAAAAACAAAAAACTCCCAAATATCACTCATGCAATAACAAAAATGATTGTCGGATTACGCCTCGAACGGTTCCACTGGGATTTATAAAATATCAACTTAATTAGCAAAACGAAAACAAATCCCTTCCAGTAATCCAAATCGACAGCTTCGAAATGCCCCCCATACACTAAATACAGATTTGTAAGACTTTTTAAACACCTCCCTATTCCTATTATATTGAGATGAACTCTTTCAGCGCCGAATTGTTTAAATTAGGCTCTTCCTTTTTTCAAAATCGGGCGTCTCCATTCCCCATTTAATAAGAGTTTTGAAATGCAATGTGATTTGATAACTATTATGCAAACAATTCTGATTTCATGTGAGACAGCGTGAATCTGCATTGTTTGCAAACATTTCAACATTGCCATGTGCGCCAAAGGCCGTTAATGGCTTATGCAAGCAATACAGATTCAGGCGAGACACCTCGTAACGAGCTATCTCTTCTGAAGTCTGCATTGTTTACCACATAGACATTTAGTTTTACCATATCTCCTGTTGGACGAAAAATAGAGACGTCCAATGTTCAACTTGGAAGAGTCGACTTCGTGAAGTTCGGCAGGGAAACAGTTAATAACTGAGGAGCTAATCGTGATGGGAGATATCCGTCACGCTGGAATCGTGGAACTGATATTGTCACCATTGCTTGTACACGCATATGTTTGTTTGTTTTCGACATACATGCAGTTCATAGTCGTGAACTACGACCTACGAAGATGAAGTTTTAAGTCGTGAACAGCGACAGTTTAAAATGATTCACTATGATAAAGGAACATCTTGTTTAAAGTCGTGAACTACTACATTCGAACAGTTAGTTTCAAGTCGAAAACAACGACATGCAAACATATAGTTTAAAGTCGAGAACTACGACATACGAACATTTAGTTTCAAGTCGAAAACAACGACATACAAACATATAGTTAAAAGTCGTGAACTACGACATACGACAATTTAGTTTAACGACATACGAACATTAAGTTTAATAGCGTGAACTATATAATACGAACATTTAGTGTAAAGCCGTGAACGAGGACAAACGGACCTTTACACTTATTCTACTATAAGTAACTTTGAACAGCATTAAGGTGTACATATATGAATAAATCGGAATAATGTATAACAATCGTGGAGGAATTTCTCCTTTTGCAACAATGTTTTTAAAAGTCACCTGCTGCAGAGGCGTCGTAAATCGTCTCCATGTGAGAAATGGTTAAAAACATCAGTTTCATAATTGTTTAGTATGATAAAAATGGATTGTAAGGAGAAAACACTGAACTTGATCGAAAATTATCGGAAATGTCCAAAGACAATTACATGTATTCCCTGCGTTCCAATACATTTCAATTTAAATCAAATACATTTATCCAATCGGCCGCCAATACATCTTGCTATATGTATAGAAATGGTTTATGGCATCGTAATGATACTCCCCAGCATGATCTTTTATAGGTTTAATAAAAGCTAATCTCCCCAGACGGGTCAATGCGGCAGCATGTCTTTGAAAATGTGTACGTGGTCTGCAGTTCCATTGTAAATCATTGAGTATACACATGTTTGGGACTTGTCACACGAACGACTAATGCATATGCTTCTTCATTGGAGCTTATGATTGGCGAGATAGCAATACGACAATATTTTCGGCGTCAGGGTGAGTCATACCGATACAATCTCATTAAAACCAGACCTAAACGTCACTAACTCGTATATAGATCTGATGACTGCCCCATACAGGTCGTCTCAGATTGACCTTTGCGTCAGCCTATCAAATTGTCGCTTATACCAAATATTTCGGTATGAACAGGTACGATAACTTGTATGAATAAACGATATATAGAGAAGCGGTGATTGTCAAGTGTTCCGAGTGTATGGCACGGGCGTTTGCTGTATCGTGCGATTACAATGGACATACAAACCGAGCACGTGTACATGTATATGTAAGTGTATAAGGTCAATTTCGAGACGACTCTGCATACGAACAGCGAAGCATTTTGGTCTAATATTAATGAGATTGCATACCGATAGTAAACAAAGAAAGATCGCGACATGACTGAAATTCTTAAACACATTTCACACGCACGTGTATAGAAATGGTTAACGACACTCGAACAAGTTTCTATTATACGTTTATAACAACACCATAGTCAGGATCGATTATACCGATCGAACTGTAGCGCTGGTGACACGATACGTTCACAAGCAGTACTAAAATTCTACGCTGAAAACGTCGTGATTAGTTGGTGTTGACGCCGTTTTCAACAATTGTTCAGTTATATCACGATGTTTCCTAGGTAATTTACCAGTACCACTAGTTCATTTATCCTGTCACCATTCCGTCTGTCAGTCGTAACGCAACCCTGAGCGACAAGGGAATCAATCGATTCGAACCCGGGACCCGGGGCCGACGCTCTACAACTGCACCACTGACTTCCACGTATAGACATTCGGTTATTGCCATTCGTAATAATCCGTGCATGTTGAGTAAATACCGAACTGCATGTATGCTTACGGATGTGTTATCCGTATCGTCCATTTCGCACCAGAATCAATATATAGAGCGATCTTTCCTAGAATTCCTAGAATTAAAACACGTTCATGTTTTACCTAGAAGTCATTTCTACCACAGAAAGGTTTTTTCGTCGTAAATTGTTTTCAAATGGAAGAAAAATAACAGAGTGTCGCATAGTTCTCCCGCAAAACTCATTACCGCAGACGTGTTAAACAAAATAATGGTGTTATTTTGCTTGTCTCATATGCACGTATTCCGTAATACGGCACATTAACTCGTTGAAAATAATGCAAGATAATGAGGTTGTATTTGTTTAACCCTTTCAGCGCCGAATTGTTTAAAGTAGACTCTTCCATGTTCAAACTCGGACGACTCTATTTTCATGTTATAGGATTTTTGGAATATTTTTATAACTCGCAGCCAAAACAATGCTGATTTCAGGTGAGACAGCTCGTCACGAGCTGACTCACCTGAATCTGCATTGTTTGCAAAAAGCTCAATATTGCCTTTGGCGCTGAAAGAGTTAACCAATGCTGAGAAATGCACCGTTTCAAGGCGGATCGTTCATACCTTCCATTAAAACCTCCTTTGTAATTATATCCCCCCACTAACAACCTAACTTCAGCAGGCCCTTTTGAACAACGCTTCTACCAAAACATATCGAGGGCTTTGGCGTGAAACGGTTGCAACAAAAATTGGTAGTTTTTTACCAAGGTTAATTTACACGCCATAATGTCTTTATAAGCGTTAAATCATTTTTCTTGGTAAACAATGGAAATTTAGGTGCCAATGCTCGTTCTGAGCAATGGCACCTAAATTTGCTTTATTTACAAAGGGGTCAAAATTCCCTCTAAACTAGGGTTTGTTACAATAGGTTTTTAGTTACAACCGTTTCACGCCAAGCCCTCGATATGCTAATTCTCCATGAATAAATAATTGTAAAAAAAAATATATTTACATATTTTAGATAATAAGTTGAAAACGCTGTGAGTAATTCGTAAGTTTGCCAGCCACAATCGTTTTCAAAGTTGTTGGCTGTAGCTACGTTAAAACGCATCTGCATGTGGCAAAGGATTAATCCGGATTACCATTTGTCGATGGAATCATTATATATTAATTATTACCGATACGACATATCCTTTGATTATTTTTGTATCAAGAATGAAAAGACCCTTATTCTATTAAATATCCCGTTGCGCTTTTAATTCATTTATCTACCTGCCAGAACGAAATATCATTCTGGTATTCTCTGAATATGATACCTTCTGTTTCTCTACTTACTGTACCACGCATTGAGTGATAACATTATTGTAATTTTGTTTAAGGCCAATTTAAACAGTTTTACAGTTATATCACGGCCTAGTTATGCGAATCATTTTACGGAGATACAATAAGACTCATACAAGATATACACACGCAAATAAACATGGCACTTATTCGTCTATTTATTAAATAACTGTTAGTTTGTATGGTGTTTTGTTGCCTACATCTTTTCAGTCATATCCCGGCATTTTCTGAGTAAATAACCAGTACTTCTGGTCCATTTAACATGACACCAACGAGTCCGTTGTAATGGTAACCCAACATTCCTGAGCGCTTAGGCGGGGGTCTACCATTTATACAGTATTTGATATGACCCTGCCGGGAAAAAACTCGGTATGCTCTGTCCGGTGCAGTCGAATGCCGGGCGTGGTTTCTGCATCACAAATAAAAGCATGAGAACCGGGTAGTTTTCTAACGATAAATTGATTGTTTTTTGATGTATGAAGATGGGCGTGGCTTTACATAAGATTTCTGGTCTATGAATTTTTGAACAGGTATAGATCCTTGCTTAAATATGCAACAAATAAACGTAAAATTAAAGTGTTTGTTTATTTAGGTATATTGAAAGGGCCCGCCATTTATGACTTATGAGCCATCTTTGTCCTGAACACATGTTAAATACCCGAGTCCGATCTATTTCCCATGCACATGGTAGACAGCCTCTCGCTGGGTACCATTATTGACCATCTGACGGCTAACCATCTGGCCATATCAGAACGGGAACCGACTGTTATTCGAACTTTCGACCTTCCACTCCCGCGCCGGATGACTTAACAACTAGGATATAAGTATTGAAGATGATGTTTGTGAAAATACGCATATGTAGATTACTGATCAAAAGTTTATAAATACAATTCGACAATGGTTACAATATCTTAAGCATAATGTACAGTATAAAACTCAGATAAATTATACTTAACGTTGCTCAAATTGTAATATTTAGACGTACGCATGATCATCTCCCCGAGTTGGTGTGATACAGTTGACATTTCACGCCTGATTGGGTATTTATTTTCATGTTTTGATTATGAAACCAAAAGCGAATTATATCTATAAATTCGAAGATTTTTTGTTTGTTTTTGGGGTTTTACGCCGCTTTCAACATAATTTAAATTTATACTTATTTAAATTTTCAACATTATTTAAATTATATCACGGCGACAGTTCACTTATTCATGATTCCTGGGTAAACAGTAAACCAGTACTAGGCTAGAACATGTGCCTTGCCAAAGGGCTCTCCGCCGTGACCGTCGTGCCGCGACTTGGGAATGAACCCGGGACACCCGGTTTCAAATTCTCGACGCTAAACACTCGACCACGGCGGATTCCCATAACAAATTCGATGATAAAACATGTTATAATGATTTATAGCTTGCTTACAATAGCAATCATCAGATTGTTGTTGTTGAGTACTAATGGAAAAACGGAAACAACACTACGTCTTAACAACAACCTCTTATTAACCCTAGTCCACATACTACGGTGTTCCGTTAGGGCCATCGTTGTTTCGCGGTTTCGACCTAGGGTCGACAGTACGAAACCGCGATGCGATAGTACGAAAACACCGATGCGATAGTACGAAAACGCGGTGCGAACGTGCGAAAACGCAATGCGAAACTGCGAAAACGCGATGCGAGGAGGCGATATTATTATCGTACTTTCGCATCGCACTTTCGCATCCACGAAACAACGATGGCCCTAACTGGACACCGTAACATACAAATGTTTTCTAAAACCCCTTATGTCAGACGATCTATGTCAACAATGTGGTAAAATAAAAAATAAAATGATCATAATGACTCTTCCTTTTTGATGCAATAATTTCAACTTTATTCATTAATTATACTTTCATTGAAAATAAGTTTCCATAGTTTCGCCCAGATGCTTCAAAAGCCGTCTGCTGCAAATTTGATGTATAAAATATTTATATCGGCTACGGAGGATTCCATAGACGTGATATCCATATGTATTGGGTGATATCAGCTAATCGCGTGACATCTTTTCAAATTCTAAATTCTTTATTTGACACGCAAACCCTATGTCGTGGGTATTCAAAAGAATCGTCTCAACGAGACGATTCTTTTGAGTACCCACAGCATAGGATTTGTTTGAGTAATTTGTTAGTTATTGCAGAGGAATTGCCAGTTTACTCCCCTATCTAGTCCTCTGATATTTCTATATTCTGAAATCCTTATTTAACACGCAAACATTATGTTGTGGGTACTCAAAAGAATCGTCTCAACGAGACGATTCTTTTGAGTACCCACATCATAGGATTTGGTTGAGTAATTTGTTAGTTATAGCAGAAAAAATGCCAGTGTACTCCCTCCTATCTAGTCCTCCGACCCTTCCATAGGGACCGATCGACCAATTACCGTCGGTGTGCGTTAATCTCAAAGAAGAGCGCGTTATTGATAGCGCGATGACCTGATAGCGTGTTAGACATATTCTTTCTTGTCTGGAAGAATTAAGCCTCATCCATTCTTGTGGACTTCCCCCATTAGACATGCTGAGGTTATTTGGTTCGACGCCTTTCTTCGAGTTAATTGAAAGGGAATTTTAAAAAGAAAAGTTCATGCGCGTACTGTGTATGTTATTTTTTATTCATGTTTGCTTTATTAGCGGCTAGCATCGATTTCGCCAAATATAAAACACGCCAATATAAATCATCAAATAAATCACGTATTATATTGTAATCTGTATCAGTTCAATTTGTGATGTGTATGCGTGTGATTTTAGCCAATATAAGATATCGACAATGCTAAATACTTAACTCTTTCCCGAATATAACAAATATGCAGCAAACGACTTTGAACTCATTAAGACAAAAATTAGAAAAACTCAATAAATAAATGCAAAACAATTGAATAGAGTTGAAAACATTGTGGCCAAAAGAGAAATTGCTCATGATCAGCAATTTCTCCTTTGGCCACATTGTTTTCAAACGTCGTCTGCAGCAGAGGCGTCAGAAAGCGTCTGTATGTGGAAAACGGTTAAAACAAATTTAAAACAAGCCATACGACAACAACGTCACGTACGATTGCACCACTAAGTCTCTCTAGAGAGTGCACACACCGTCTAATTTGAGAAGAGGCTTAGATGTTATTTTCTGATTAATTCTGCACACATTTGCAGCAGACGACTTCGAAAGCTTCAGGGCAAAAATCTCTTAACAAATTAAATTGTAAAATTTGTGAATAGAATTGAAAACATTATGGAAAAAGCGGTTTGTTTTCTAATCGCCACCAAAGCGTGTGCATGTGGGTAAGGCTTAAACAAAAGCAAGCACATTACCATAATTACAATTACACATTATATTTGAACAATGGTCAGAATCAGATCAAATTTGCCGAGAAATAACCGGTCTTATATCTCCGAACGTTTAATTTAAACATTATTTATTTTACATCGATTGCGAAGCAAGCTTTTCAGCTTATATTAATCACGCTCGATGTCTGCTTCCTGGAGACTGAACCAGTAATCGCACCGTTTGTGTGAAACAAAATCCCAAAGTCAGGATCCGCTCATCACGGGACTCGAGCCAGGGACCTTTGATACGAGAGGCCGACGCTCTACCTCTGTACCACTGTCTTCCACTCCGAACGTTTATTAACCATTTCCCTCATATAGACGCTTTCTGACGCCTCCGCAGCAGCAGACAGCTTTTTGAAAACATAGTAACAAAAGAAGAAATTGCACAAAACGTGCAATTTCTCCTTTTGTCACAATGTTTTCCACTTTTAGTCATAGGTTATCCATTCAATTATAGAGATTTCCCGTTATTTGACAAAATACGTTCAAAGTCGTCTGCTGCAGAATTGTCGTATGAGGGAAAGGGTTAATGTCTCGGATCGCCTCGGTGCTGTAGTGATAGAGCGTCCACCTTGGGTGTGTGTGGTAAGGTGTCTCCGGTCGGATCATACCAAATACTTTAACAAATGTAGAAATGGCTTTTACTCCTTGGTACTCAGGATTGTGGGGTTAGCATTATATAAATATTGCATGGCTTCCAGTGTGACAGTACGTATTGTCAACATTCGGGTAAATACTGTTAACCTCGGCTTCACCTCGGGTACCAGTATTTGCCTCATGTTGACAATACGTACCATCACACTGGAAGCCATGCAATATCTATTGTATTATACCGAATAAAATGTCACGTTTATTAAACTTATTCTGTACCTTTGTAGGGGAGGTGAACATGGGTAGATCTACTACAATGTAACACACACATATAAATATACTGATTAACAGTATACTGTTACATGGCACGCGCGTCTAAAAGGTGACGTTATTGTTTGAAATGACGTCATGCAGGTGTATAACCAACATTTTAACGCGCGTGCCATGTAACAGTATACTGTTAACCGGTCAAAAACGTACTGTTAGAATGAGACAGTAAGACATTACCCATGATGAGTATATGAGAATTTAACATTACAAAGTCACGTGAGGTATAATAATACGACTGACTCGCTGGTGTCAGGATAAATGGAGCGGTAATACTGGTAACTTACCAAGGAAACGCTGTGATAAGAGTGACAATTGTTATACTCGGCGTAAAGCATAATATAAAAAGATAGAGCAATATGTCTTTCTCCTTGATTGAACTGCGTGGTAATTGCAGATATTGATCATTAATATTGTCGAAGAGGAATAAGGCTTCTGTCAGCGAAAACAGCGTAGTGGTGTTTGTTTATCTCTGTCTCGCCATTGACAATTATTGAAGGTGCCAATGTCCTCCTAACATAAACAGCGGCATGTTTACCCATCCGTCGGAAAATGTACGAGATGGCACTTCTGAACTGGTCTCTTCACCTTGTGCATCTGTTCTTATCAAGCTCAATCATCGTACGTTCACACAAACATCTAATAAACTTATATACATAAACAGTGAACATTGTTGATATTGTTAAAACTGTAAGGATGTAGACGCCGATCTGGATCTACACTATACACAAAAGGCAACAAGTACCCTTTTTCGTGTACGAGCTAATTCGATCTCGTGACCAATTCAATAAACTGAATGCTTACGGATGCAAAATCCCCGTTGTAGTTGTGGCTTTTAGTCGTTCGCGTAAGAAATATTATCATGTGAAAACTTGACGTGTTTTTTTGAAGGTCGAACATATAACATTCTGCTACCGTGTAGATCCAGATCAATCTGCCTATCCTGACAGCTTGGTCCGGCGCTGCGCTGTTGTTTATGATACGCTTATTTATTTAATGCTAAACGATGAGATATTGAGTTCTATCAGTGAAATATAATCCATATCACCCACACTGTGGGTGATATAGGTATGACGTTATTTTCGTAGTTACCGGTCATGTTATACTACACAAGTTGTGTAGTAAACAAATATATTCACACAGATTCATCCGCGTGTGAACATGTTCGAAGACACAACATAGTTCCATTATTTCATCATCAATTATCATAAAATGAAAAGAAAATGTGTTTGTTTTGAGTGGATATGGAATATATTTCAACTCGAAGTGATACAATTTTAACATTTTCACTAGCGCTACGCTCTCATGAAAATATTCAATTGTATCACTTCTCGATGAGATATATTCCATATCCACTCAAAACAAACAACTATCCTCTATATCACATGTCTCCTCTAATTCTTGTTTGAATGAACATGTATAATACTTCTCTTGATCTGTTTGTACAATGTATAAGTATGTTTGTAACATTGTTTGAACATGGATGAGACTTTAAAAATACAATACATGAATATATTGTCCGTTACAAATGTATGTGTTTCGAGCAATACACGACACTGAACATGTTATCGTTTGGTAATGAGGAAACAAGATGCAGGAAATCAGCGGGATTATATTTAATTAACTTTATGCAATAAGATCAAATGGACTCCGCCACGCAACAACCGCCATTCAAATAGACGTATTGCCAACAATAAAATTATCGACCAAATTGTTGAGTCAGTTTTGGGTCTTAGTCACTCCGTGATGCTTGTAGCTGGTAGGTCGGTTTTTCCTATAACGTGGCCCCGATATGCAAATAAGTTGCATTTTTTTAGCCAATGAAACACTCGACATGTTGTGTCCATAACACTTGATTGCCGAGCGCGGTTATTTCATCACAAACACATGTGATGCATGACAACTGGGTAGTTTTTAACGATATTACTTGCTGGTTTGTTTGTGATGTATGACGATTGGCGTGGCTTAAAACACGATCACGGATCTATATTATAGTCTTAATGAGAAACGATATCTGAGTCGTCCCGCGAGAAAACCAACATTATGGTCTCTGCGTAATGTATTGACCTTTTTGCAATAAGATCAAATGGACTCCGCAATGCAACAACCGGCATTCAAATAGACGTATTGCCAACAATAAAATTATCGACCAAATTGTTAAGTCAGTTTTGGGTCTTTAACACTACATGATGCTTGTAGATGGTAGGTCGGTTTTCCTATAACGTGACCCCGATATGCAAATAAGTTGCATTTTTTTTAGCCAATCAAACACTCGACATGTTCTGTCCATAACGCTTGATTGCCGAGCGCCGTTATTTCATCACAAACTCATGTGATGCATGACACCAGGGTAGTTTTTAACGATTACTTGCTGGTTTGTTTGAGATGGACGTAGCTAAACATACGATGTCGTGTCTATGTTGTAATCTTAATGAGAAATGATATATGAGTCGTCTCGCGAGAAAAACCAACATTATGGTCTCTGCGTAATGTATTGACCTTTTTGCAATAAGATCAAATGGACTCAGCCACGCAACAACCGGCATTCATAGGGACGTTTTGCCAACAATAGTAATATCTATCAAAGTCTTAAGTCAGTTTGGGTCTTTAACACTACATGATGCTTGTAGGTGGTAGGTCGGTTTTCCTATAACGTGACTCCGATATGCAAATAAGTTGCATTTTTTTTAGCCAATCAAACACTCGACATGTTCTGTCCATAACACGTGATTGCCGAGAGCGATTACTTCATCACATAAACATGTGATGCATGACACTGGGTAGTTTTTAACGACATTACTTGCTGGTTTGTTTGTGATGTATGACGATTGGCGTGGCTTAAAACATGATCTCGGATCTATGTTATAGTCTTAATGAGAAACGATATATGAGCCGTCCCGCGAGAAAGCCAACATTATGGTCTCCGCGTAATGTATCGACCAAGATCAGCCTGCGCAGTCCGCGCAGCCTATTTCGGGCAGACACATTCCGTCTTAGGGGGATACAGGTACAGAGTAATGATTTCTTAAACAGAAAATTCACAGGAAGCGGAAAGTGTCTCCCCAGCTGAGCCTGCGCGGCATGCTTTGTTGGTTTTCTCGCGGGACGGCCCATATGTTGATAGATCGCAATGCATTTCAATCATCTTATATAATTATCAGATAACACAATGATCATTTAGCGTGCCAAGAGACGGTCCACAGGATTACATCTCGTCTAGCGTATTCTCAGGTCGGGTCATAACCAAATGATAGTTCTTATAAGCGCCCCTTCATCCCAAGCCCTTATTAGTGCGCGCTTATCAGTTATGACTCATGCGCGGCAGTGTACGGATTTGATTATAGGAAGAACTAGCCCAGAAATCGATGAGATATGTCTGAACTTGTGTTGATTGATTTATCGATTTATTTATCGGGGTGTTAAGCCGCTTTCAACACTTTTTTTCAGTCATAGCTCGGCGGCAAACTCACCTTCTCATATGACACTGGGCGCTCCCACACCAGTACTCCGCACAACAAACTTTCCAAGCAACTGACTGTTTTTCCCACATAGACTGTAAGCTCATTGGTAGAAGACGAATGACGCTCGTCACAGTGACTTTTGACAAACGTCGGAAAGAATCTTGGTCGAGATGTGGTTCGAACCAACAACCCAATGATTGCCACGCTCACGTCGCTATCGCATGAGCTACTGGGGCTCGGCTGAACTAGTGTCGAAGAAGGGCAAATGCACCCATACTTGCAGCGTATTCACAGATCATTCTATATAAAAAGCGATTCATCAGAGGCCTATATATATGAAAAGAAGTGATTTCCTGATTCGGCTGAATAAATGAGCCGACTGGCGAGAAAACCAACATTGTGGGTTCTGCGTAAAGTATTGACTCAGATCAGCTTAAGCATGCCGCGCAGGCTTATCCGAACATACACTTTCGCCTCCTGTTGATTTTCTGTTTCAGGAATCATTACTCTATCTATTACCTCTATCCCCCTGAGATGGAATGTCTCGGCCCGGATTAGGCTTCGCGTACTGCGCATGCTGATCTTGGTCGATACATTACGCAGAGGCCATATTGTTGGTTTTCTCGCGATACGGCTCAAATGCGATTGCTGTCTCCCTTTTCTCAAAAATTTGAAATAATACCTTATTAACGCATTAATAAGCGAGACCAGCATTTGCCTGCATTTATACGCAGATTTATCTTTGTTAGTTTAATTCGCGAATGTTGTGCTAATGTTGCGAAAAGTGGGGTTAAATCGAGGGCTTGGCGTGAAACGGTTGTAACTAAAATTGGTAAGTTTTTACCATGGTCAGTCACCTCGCCATAAAGTCTTTATAAGCATTAAATCATTTTTCTTGGTAAACAATGGAAATTTCGGTGCCATTGTTCGTTCTGAGCAATGGCACCTAAATTTGCATTGTTTACAAAAGGGTCAAAATTACCCCTAAACCAAGGTTTTCAAATTAGGTTTTAAGTTACAACTGTTTCACGCCAAGCCCTCGAAATGTCAACTCGTCTGTGTTCGAGAATATAGCCCTTATTAAGCTATAAAAGCATGCATCGTGCATGTATATTTGAGAAACTTTGGAGCTGTCTCACTGAGACGATTATTTGGAGTACACAAATACAAGCTTTAGAGTTCAAGTAAAGACATCAAACTATGAGACAAACGTCAGGCAAATAATTGAAAACAAAAACATGAAATTACTAGCGTCAAATCTCAAAACAATATTTTCCACAAATTCACCATGCGTGATATCATAAAGACGTAGTGAGTTACGATCCGATAAAACATTGTTTAAGACGTCGTTCTCTCGTTTGATTCGTTTTTGTCACAAAGATAATGGGGATATAATTGGATAGAATCAGCAAAAGCCATTAACCATCGTGGATCTAAGCCATACAATAACCACATGATATATTCGTTTTCTCGTTACACTGTACACAACTAAATAGAGGAGAGAGAGGAAACAGACCGTATGACCGAGTCATAAATAAGAGACAATAGACAATGACAGTATGTTATTGACGTTAACTACATAGTTTCTAGTTAAACCAGACATCGTAGTAATATATACAATACGCAATTGTACAATCAATAACAATAAACATGAAACATAAACAAAATCGAATGTTTACCATTCAAGATAGATAAATAGATAATAATAATAATAAAAACAAGAAATATCTTTAAAAAAGATAAACGGCGATCAATATGAGAAAACACTAAGAAATGGAACATGCGCATATTATTTCACTTGAATATCAGAAAGGTTTTATGTGTTTACCAAAGGCTAATCGGCCATCTCCATCCAGCTTCAGTTTCTATAAATAGATTATCAAGGCCGATGATATGCCACATGACTGGAGATTACGCGAGGCTCACAAGAGGTGTATACGTTTCAATTGACTAAAAAATACAGAAAAAAAAAAAATATTTTGCTCTTAAATATTATATTTCATACGTTTTCACTGATTTTTTTTCACTGAAATTTATTTCTTAAGGAAAACATTTAAAAGTTAGTATGCAGAACATTTAATTTTTAAACTTCATCTCATTAGTGCCTCTCGAAGGATCGCCAACTTAATTATGAACCAATCAAAACGTTTCATTTCTTTTATTTCTTCGACATTATTCATTAAATACATCATTTGATTGGTCTACAATCTAGATCATTTGGTTAACATCTAGGTCAAAACTGAGGTTAAACAGCTATCGCCGAAAAATAGAAAAATTCCTCAATACATGTACTAATATCTAATCAAGAATAATAGAACTTCATTTATATTACAGGACCTTCCAGGTATAATAGGAATATACTAAATAAATTTAGTTCACAGTAGCAATGTGTTACTGTATATTGTTAATAAAGCTATTTCTACGGATAAAGGCTTCCTTAATATATTTTGCAAGATGTAAAAGATTTTGCATATCATTATTGTTATGAAAAGTAATGAATTTGTACATGTTTGGTTAGTCCGCTACGACCATCAAGGCGTGTTTAGATGCCTAGATAGGTGATCTGATCGCCGTTACATGACAGTACAATTCTTAGAAAATGGCCTTAAATCTCAATCAATCGATCGATCAATTTGATGCGAAAGTAATGTTTGCATGCTTCGTTTGTTCAATCATTTCACGAAACAATTGTTTACAACAAAACAGTGATTAATGAAGCCCTGGACATAGTTTAGTTCAAACGTATTTGTTTAGCTTACAGCTCTATGTCTGTTTACTGGAGACTTAACCAGTACTGGTGCCATGTGTAGAGAAAAATCCCAAAGGCAAATCATAATTATCGCTGTTTACGAAACTGGCATTATACTTTTTAAATTTACAAATTGGTTTTAATTGCATGTGTTGTGCTCATAATGTGCAATTTCGACGTTTTCCACAATTATTTAATTTATATTCAATTATCAACCGTATATTTATAGAGATTTATTTGTGTGACAGTATTAATTATATATTGGAGCATTGACAAATAAATACAAATACTGTATGTAACCTGTACATGTAGCTAACGGCATCAGATTAAACTACAACAGTTTAGCTAACAACGATCTTACAACAACTAAGTTAATTTCATTCGGTATGATAATTTTTCGAAACTGCCTAGGTGGTGTGGTGGTAGAGCGTCCGCATCGAGTGTCACGGTATTTTAACTAAGCTTGTTGATATCAGAATAAATAAACAATCAAAGTACTGAAAGTACTGAAATGCGGGGAATGTTGGCTCTAGAGTGTTAACAAGATTTTCCTTCAATTTGACCTAGTGACCTACTTTTTGACCCAACATGACCCATGTTAGAACTTGACCTAGATATCATCAAGAAAAACATTCTGATAAAGTTTCAACATGCAGAAATGCAGTATCCAGAGTGTTAACCATATTTTCCTTCAATTTGGCCTAGTGACCTAGTTTTTAACCCATATTCAAACTTGACCTTGGTATTATTAATACAAACATTCTGACAAAATTTCAAATTGCTGAAGCAAATATTGCGGCCTCTAGAGTGTTAACAAGCTTTTCCTTCAATTTGACATAGTGACCTACTTTTTGACCCGGCATGACTCATGTTCGAACTTGACTTACATCATCAAGACAAACATTCTGATAAAGTTTCAACATGCTCAAGTTGAAAATGTAGCCTCTGCAGTGTTAACAAGATTTTCCTTCAATTTGACCTAGTGACCTAGTTTTTTACCTCAAATGGCCCAGTTTCGAACTTGTTCAAGATTTGATGGAGAAGAATGTTCTGATAAGCGTTCATGAAGATCCGATGCAAAATGTAGCCTGTAGACTGTTAACAAGGGAAAATGTTGACGATGCACGACAGCCGTATTTTCGTATTTTTCAGTGCAGGGATTTTCTCAAAAGGTTTTTGAACTACCCGCTTTCAAGCTACTCGTTTTCCATATATTTAAAAGAAACATTTAAGATCCTTATGTCTAACTTAAATTTCTAAATTATGTATACAACTTTATGGATTAAAACTTTACAGTGTGTACGTTACTTTGTATAATGTGCATACTGTTTAGCTTGTTGTGAAACGTATTTAACTGATCCCTGGACAATAAAGAAAAATTGCCCATTTTGAAAAAACAGTGGGCAGCACAAAAAAAATACAAATTTACACTTCCTGAACGCTGAGCATGATACTATACGGAGGTATTCAGCATAGCTGAATTTCCCGCATAAAAAGTACCGGTAACTTGCACAGGACACGCCGTGGTATAACTGAATCTGAAAGTGGTTGTTGAAAACGGCTTATGACACCATATACACACACACTCTTTCTCAAAATCCCCCTTATTGGTTCCCTGCCAAAAAATCCTATTAGAGATATTGTAATTAAGGTATTGCCTTTCTATGTCCGCGGAGAACCATTAACGTCTTTGATCCATCTAGTACAGGACTCCATAGAGAATCATGTACACGTAGGAAAGCAGACTTCGTCAATTAAAATGGGTCCCTTAGTTACCAGTGAAAAACGTGTTTACATTCATCCTGTCAATAATGACATTTGCCATATCAGCAGCAGGTCCTATTTTTTAAGCATTAATGGATAAAAACAAACAGAAGGAAGAGGTATTGCTAAAGAAGAAATCGTTTCTAATTTCCCTCAATTATCCTATCCCTAAACGCAAGTTTTAGTTGTATGTTGTTTGCAAAGAACTATAAAATATCATTTTTAAAAATCAACATCTCTGTATTATGTTTCATAAGGTTGCATATAGAGATACTTGTACGTGTACTTTATTTTGTTGGAAGTTCTATAACATGTAGTCAGATGCTCTTATTTTGTGGCAAATGAGCCTCATGTTAGGCAATGAAAATTCACAGTTTGTGTACAACCCCCGATAACGTTTCGCGACTTAGCTGACTTGGTTTACGTTTTGCGGCGAAATAATCCGTTCTTTGTTTATCTCCCGAGCTACAAGCCATTCCATCAAATCTTTCAGCGCCAAAGGCAATATTGAGCTTTTTACAAACAATACAGATTCAGGTGAGTCAGCTCGTAACGAGCTGTCTCACCTGAAATCTGCATTGTTTAGCTGTGACTTATAGAAATATTCCAAAAATCCTATATAACATGAAAATAGAGTCGTCCGAGTTTGAACATGGAAGGGTCTACTTTAAACAATTCGGCGCTGAAAGGGTTAATCAGTAACGTGTTTACTATCGAGTCAATGTTACGATTTGTTCTTTACAAGTAGTATTTTGAAAAGGTAGGGGAATACATCGATGTTACTTATGCGATGTATGTACATGTAGTTGACGCCATATAACATCAATATTTGAGCCGTCACGCGAGAAAACCAACAGTATGGACTCTGCGTAAAGTATCGACCCGGATCAGCCTAAGCATGCCGCGCAGGCCTACCCGGTATACACTATTCGCCTCCTGTGGATTTTCTGTTTCAGGAATAACAACTCTATACATCTATCGCCCTAAGACGGAATGTGTCGGCCGGATCAGTCTGCGCGGACAACGCAGGCTGATCTGGTCGATACATTACGCAGATGTCTATCGCCGCAGCTGCATTTTGAGAAAAAATGAGAAAACCAACAGTATGGACTCTGCGTAAAGTATCGACCCGGATCAGCCTAAGCATGCCGCGCATGCTAACTAGGACAGACACTTATTCGCCTCTCTGGATTTTCTATTTCAGGAATCATTACTCTATACCTCTATCCCCCTGAGAAGGAATGCGTCGACCCGGATTAGCCTGCGCGGACTACAAAGGCTGATTTGGGTCAATACATTACGTAGATGTTGGTTTTCTCGAGGGACGGCTCGTATTATGTAAACCAGCACTGCCATATCATGGTTGCAACAATACCTATACTCACTTGTTAGAGTTTGAAAGCATAATAACGTTCATTTTTGTTTTTCCATTTTATTTCTTCTTGGACATCAGTGTGTGTATACCACGTGACTTTTACGTCACAAATGCTACGGTAGACAGAACTATTTTACTTCGGTTTAGAAGTAAAAACAAAGGTAACTGTTTTATTTCTTCATCATTTTTAAGGAAACATGGCGCAGTCTACGCCGCTTACAGAGCCCTATCTCCGGTTTTTCAACGAAGTTTGACTAGTGGTTTAGTTTCTTCAAACACTTCGATGAACCTTTTCGCAAAATGTATTAATATCGCCGACAGCCGGAGCATTATCAAAACTGGATTTTGAGAACAGGTTCGTCGAAGTGTTTGAACAAACTAGACCTACATTCAAACTCCAGTAAAAAACCCGGAGATAGGACATTGTAAGCGGAGTAGACTGCGCCATGTCTCATTATAAAGGGTGAAGAAATACAAAAGTTACCATTGTTTTTACATTCTTAACAAGAGCAATTATTGCTGTCTGAGCATGCAAATATGACATCAAAAGTCACGTGGTATACACACACTGTACATGTGTATCATTACATGGAATAAATCTTAATTCATTAATCCATTTAGCAAACAGTTCAAGAAAGATATCTCCCCGGGAAATAAGAAACGATTACTTAGCGTGATCGATCCAATGTCCAAAGTAATTTTCTATTTCAGTGAACACCAATCAGAAAACAAACTCGGAATACTTTATATCTGTCTATATTTTAATTTAAATACGTTTGGTGAGCTCTTTCATACGAGTAATTTTCTGTTTTCCAGAGACAAATACATTCGGGGAAATATTTCGATTAAATAGCATAATTGAGTTATCGCATGTTTCTAATCATATCTGAATCAACCTTAATGTAATTTGAAGACGTGTATATGACCGGTGTTTCAGGATAATCATCATAAACGTAATTATTACACGTGTATATTAGCACTAAAACTAAAATTTACTCTAAAATCTCTGTCTGTCTGTCTGTCTGTCTGTCTGTCTGTCTGTCTGTCTGTCTGTCTGTCTGTCTGTATTTCTGTCTCTCTCTCTCTCTCTCTCTCTCTATCTCTCTCTCTCTCTCTCTCTCTCTCTCTCTCTCTCTCTCTCACTCTCTCTCTCTCTCTCTCTCTCTCTCTCTCTCTCTCTCTCTCTCTCTCTCTCTCTCTCTCTCTCTCTCTCTATCTCTCTCTCTCTCTCTCTCTCTCTCACTCTCTCTCTCTCTCCCTCCCTCTCTCTCTCTCTCTCTCTCTCTCTCTCTCTCTCTCTCTCTCTATCTCTCTCTCTCTCTCTCTCTCTCTCTCTCTCTCTCTCTCTCTCTCTCTCTCTCTCTCTCTCTCTCTCTCTCTCTCTCTCTCTCTCTCTCTCTCTCTCTCTCTCTCTCTCTCTCTCTCTCTCTCTCTCTCTCTCTCTCTCTCTCTCTCTCTCTCTCTCTCTGTGTCTCTCTCTCTCTCTGTCGTATTTATAATAAACATATTATTACACGTCGAAAAGAGCGTTGCTCTAGTTAAATCAACCTTTCCGTATTAATTACACGTTGAAAAGAGCCGGTTAGTCCAGTAAAATCAACATTTCCGTATTAAGTACACGTTGAAAAGAGCGGTTCTCCAGTAAAATCAACCTTTCGTATTAATTACACGTTGAAAAGAGCGTTAGTCCAGTAAAATCAACATTTCCGTATTAATTACACGTTGAAAAGAGCGGTTCTCCAGTAAAATCAACCTTTCCGTATTAAGTACATGTTGAAAAGAGCGGTTCTCCAGTAAAATCAACCTTTCCGTTTTAATTACACGTTGAAAAGAGCGTTAGTCCAGTAAAATCAACATTTCCGTATTAAGTACACGTTGAAAAGAGCGGTTCTCCAGTAAAATCAACCTTTCGTATTAATTACACGTTGAAAAGAGCGTTAGTCCAGTAAAATCAACATTTCCGTATTAAGTACACGTTGAAAAGAGCGGTTCTCCAGTAAAATCAACCTTTCGTATTAATTACACGTTGAAAAGAGCGTTAGTCCAGTAAAATCAACATTTCCGTATTAAGTACACGTTGAAAAGAGCGGTTCTCCAGTAAAATCAACATTTCGTATTAATTACACGTTGAAAAGAGCGTTAGTCCAGTAAAATCAACCTTTCCGTATTAAGTACACGTTGAAAAGAGCGGTTCTCCAGTAAAATCAACCTTTCCGTTTTAATTACACGTTGAAAAGAGCATTAGTCCAGTAAAATCAACATTTCCGTATTAAGTACACGTTGAAAAGAGCGGTTCTCCAGTAAAATCAACCTTTCCGTATTAATTACACGTTGAAAAGAGCGGTGCTCCAGTAAAATCAAACCTCCGTATTAATTACACGTTGATAAGAGCGGTTTTCCAGTAAAATCAACCTTTCCGTATTAAGTACACGTTGATAATAGCGGTTTTCCAGTAAAATCAACCTTTCCGTATTAAGTACACGTTGATAAGAGCGTTTTTTCCATCAAACCCACATTTACGTAATAATTACACGTTGATAAGAACGGTGTTCAGAAAAGCAACCCTAACAATATTATCATATGTGTGCAATAAAACCTGTCTGTGCTTCCATGCTCAAGTATCCAAGTAGATACTGCTTTTACAGTGGTATCTAAAAGTAACATACACAACTCATGAATATCACCTGTATCAATCTTAACAATTGAAAAAGTAAATTGCCAGATCAACCAATAATCTAACCGACAGACCGCCGCAGTGGTTCAAGTAAATCCCCAAAATAGTAGAAAACTTTTTAAAAATCAGAAAGGTTGTTTAAAACCCTCAGAAAATTTGTTCAAAAATCAGAAAGCTTGTTTAAAAAGCAGAAAGCTTGTTAAATAAACTAAATTGCATGGCTCAGTGAGCAAGTTAAGTATTTTTTTTTTTTTAGAAGGTAACATATTTAGTATATGCTAATCAACATTATGACCTTCTCAAACAAAGTAACCAATGATAAACAGCCATGGATGCTGATTATCATGACCACCACACAATCTCTACATACTGCAACATCTCCCAGATGATGAGTATGAGGACGACAAATTCCCTAAAAAGGCTATATTGCTTGATTTTGTTTTATATTCTGGGAACGCCGATCTCAAGTGAGGACGAGATGACGACGACGAATTCCCTTAAAAGGCTATATTGCATGATTTTGCTAAAATACATTCTGGGAAAGCCGATCCCCGGTTAGGATGAGATGACGACGACGAATTCCCTTAAAATGCTATATTGCTTGATATAGCATAAATACATTCTGGGAACGCCGATCCTAGGTTCGGACGACAAATTCCCTGAATAGGCTATATTGCTTGATTTTGCTAAAATACATTCTGGGAACGCCGATCTCAAGTGAGGACGAATTCCCTAAAAAGGTTATTAGTCGCCGGGCAGAAGCCCGCGACTTCCATTTTTAATAGGTTTTCGGAAATGACATGGGAGGGGGGATTATTATTAGAAAGAAACACATTTAGATGTCTTGAACATATTACAATTGTGTTTGTTTAAAAACACTAAGAAATGACACATCTAAAATGAAATAAATATTCCGATGTTTTAGGTATTCTCAGTTTCTTTATTTTGACTCGCATTTATGTTTTTTTGTTTTATTTACGAAGACAAAACAGTCCCTATTAGCTAGACTGGTATACTTTATGTTACACTATATACTACATGTAATCAAAAGGCGATAAACCTTTACGTCGCACAGTCTAATTTATTTGTTTACATACTCGCGAATACCAACTGCTTAGATCAATCTCCTTTGCAGAGAGCCGCTCTTTACACTCACTTAAAATAGTAAATCATAGGTGATTTAAAATGTTTATTTGGTTCGAAACAAATGAAGAAAAGAATAAACCGAGATAAAACTGGTTTTAATAGAAAAATTACTTTGAACGAACACTCTCTGCCTATAAAGAGAGTTTCAAGAACGACACCTCTGCGAATAAGAAAGAATCGGGTCTTTCGTTCACAATTATTTCGTCCTTGACAATTTTAAATGTGTCATTTAATTCCCTAAAGGCATATTGCTTCCGATCTGCATATTGTTATGCATCATTGACACAAGGGCGCTCATCATATAATATAATTTTAAAACATGAGAAGTTTGTTATTTTCATTATAAAAAGGAAGGAAAGAATTAAAATAAATTAACATGTTGTAGGGCTCAGTTTATGTTAGAAATTAAGTTTAAATTATACAACAATTTCAATGAGATTTAACTGTTTAGTTGATATTATTTTTCGAAGATGGTCTAATTTATAAATATTGGACTACATTTCAACATTTGTCAACATTTGTTAAAGTATGATATAATTAGGATGCCAAGCTAATATCATTTTGAGAAAAAGAGAAACTCATGTCTTCGATTTAACCCTTATCTCATTGTTTTAAAAGTAGATTGCTGCAAAGGTGTCAACTGTTGACTTTAATAGAGGAAAGGTAAAATGACGTGCTAATCCAAATTGTCTGATTTGTGGTTTTATTGAAAAATAATAAAATTCAAATATTCTGACAAACATCTTGAAAAGTGTATGTGGAATTCATAAATCTTATAATTATTCCTTAATGAAAGCACTGAATACATACTAAGACTAATGATTGGAAAGATTACTCATTTCCATTACTGTTTATGATGAATAATTAGTTGGTTGTGTGTATGGTTAACTTACTTTGGAATGGAGATTGATCATAAACAATGAAATGCTTCATTTATCATTCACTTCGTTGACAAAACAATGCAAGTTATGATACATTTTCACTTGACCCCAGCCCTGATGTTCCAATATGCCCCTCAGTTGATAACTGTTTATTCAACTACTATTACTATAATAATGTTAGTTTTATGCATAACTGCACTATGGATATCCGGCGACATTGATGCGTTGCATCAACTTTCTCTTGTATTGCTTGATTTTGCTTTACATTCTTGGAACGTCGATCCCAGGTTAGGATGAGGTTAGGACGAGATGATGTCTACAAACTCCCTAAAAAGGCTATATTGCTTGATTTTGCTTTACATTCTGGGAACGTATCCCAGATTACGTTCGTGCTGCACCTTTGGGATGATAGAAATAACTTTTGACACTTGCTAATGTGTATATCATATATAGTCAGACTAACCTCGTTATTCTTCCCTCTCAATATGCCGCAAAGGGGAAACGAATTGCGTCTAAACCCTTTACCTCATACGACAATTCTGCAGCAGACGACTTTAAACGTTTTTTGTCAAAACATAGAAAATCTCTTTAATTGAATGGATAACCTGTGGCTAAAAGTGAAAAGCATTGTGACAAAAAGGAGAAATTGCTCGTTTTTGAGCAATTTCTTCTTTTGTCACTATGTTTTTTTTCAAAACGCCGTCTGCTGCAGAGGCGTCAGAAAGCGTCTTTATGAGGGAAAGGGTTAAGCCGATCCTACACCAGTCGATATACACACTCCTGTCATCTAACTTAATTTAGCTTTTACGGCTGTGTCGTCACAATGCTTTGGATATATAACCAGCCTTACAGGACAATCCAACCATTTTTTGTACTTTCAAAACTTCACTATTCCCAAGTCAAAGAAGCATCCAAAGAATCTCTGACATGTACAGTGTACGCTTAGACATTAGCCGTTCCTTGAGAAAACAAACAGTGTGGACTCTGCGTAAAGTATCGACACGGATCAGCCTAAGTATGTCGCGCAGGCTATCCCGGACAGACACTATTTGCCGCCTGTGGATTTTCTGTTTCAGGAATCATTACTCTATATCTCTATCCTCATAATACGGAATGTGTCGGCCCGGATTAGCATACGCGGAATGCGCAGGCTGATCTGGGTCGATAAATTACGCAGCATTCATAATGTTAGTTTTGCCCGTGGAACGGCTCATGTGCTAATTGATGGCTTTCGATATTTGTTAACTTTTTCAGCGCCGAATTGCTTAAAGTAGACTCTTCCATGTTCTAAATCGGATGTGTCCATTTCTCAATTTATGAAAGTTTTGGACTATTTCGGTAACTAAAAGGCAAACAAGGCTGATTTCAGGTGAGACGAGCTCGTTACGAGCTGACTCACCTGAAATCAGCATTGTTTGCAAAAACCTCAATATTGCCTGTGGCGCTGAAAGAGTTAATAAACAAGTCGCGGGTCCTAATAACGGTGCAATACGAAACACTTTAACACAAATGACGTCACTCCTTGACGCTCGCGATTGTGGCGTTCTTATTAACTCTTTCAGCACCGAATTGTTTAAGTAGACTCTTCCATGTTCAAAATCGGGCGTCTCCATTTCTCTTGTAAAAAGACTTTTTGATTTTTTGTTATAACTGAAATACAAACAATGCTGATATCAGGTGAGACAGCTCGTCACGAGCTGACTCGCCTGAATCTGTATTGCTTGCAAAATTCTCAATATTGCCTTTGGCGCTGAAAGAGTTAAGTTTTCACTCGCTGGTGTTAGGATAAATATACCAGTAGTGCTGGTAACCTATCCAGTAAACGCAGTGATATAACTGGATAAATGACGAAAAGCGGGGTAAAAACACCTAACAAACGAGCAGGTTGAATGCACCGCTTATCAACACATTGCTTGAAATGAATAACAGGCGCAATAGGAAATAGGTTACAATACACCAAATAAATTCCTTCTTTGTTCCCATGTAAATCGACCAGTTTCGGTCCTCAATTGTCATACTTTCTAAACGTTTCTCATGAAGATATATAGAATCAATCATGAGTTTTCTTTGGAGATCAAGATTTCTTAAATGAGTCTAGAAAAAGACGGTTATTAACCGAGCCTCTTGGCGAGGTTAATAACTCTCTTTTTCGAGACGAATTTAAGAAATCTTCTCCAAAGAAAAACGAGTGATGGATTCTTTTTATCACCTAAACAGTGTGTTTTAATGAAAAATATTGACAACATCAAAACAAAGACCGAATAACCTATTCTTCATGAGAACTTGTGATTCACCGCATAAAAAAGTAGTCCTCATCATTTTTGAATAAGAAGAAAAAAACCAACAATGTTTTAAACAATTAAGACTCTTTATTTATTCAAAATAACGTATTATTGCATTTTTCAATGTGTAAAATTTAACAACTTAACAATAAACATAATAAAGATAAAGGTCAAAATGACGTCATCAGTAGTCGCGTGTATGACGTGTTTTTGTTATCACACATGTTGGATATCGTTGTTCCGTGATTTGTTCTCAACTTGAAAATAAGGGTATTTATGTGATAAAACCCTATATCATTGAAAAGAGTTACTTCCAAGCTTTAAAACAATCTAAAGAAAATGGGGAGTCATGCATTATGCAAGAAAGATTTCACCAGGCAAAAATGGTTACCGTCATTTTGGACCAAATCGGGTCCGGACAAAACCGGTGTTTAGTATTCTCTACTTTCACTTTCAAATATGGTCAACATACAACAAGTGATCAAATAAATAATTTCCAGTGAATCCTATATACATTTACAATGAATTTAAACTCAATGTCACATATTCAATGCGTTCTGGTGATGGTATTCACTCATTTATACGCCAACAAAGGTTTGTTAGGGACTATTTGTGTAGATCAGCATGTCAGCGGATGTATTCGGCGTAATTTAACTTATTAGGGCATTTTCTACCAGTGCAGATGAAGGTCACATTTAACTTTTTCTCCTCCGTCCCAAATCTAAATTAATATGGTATTGACCGCTACTTTAAATCCACCAATCGTTGTGATCTAGCACAGACGCATGACAAGCGACTATCAGACATGACCGTTTGTTTTGTTTGTTTGGAGTTTAACGCCGCTTTCAACAGCTTTGGTCATATCACGGCGGTCAGTGCACCTACCCATGTTTTCCTGGCTTTCCCACACCAGTACTTACACAACATTCTTTCGAAGCCACTGACTACTTTCTCACATAGATCAGAGGTGAGAGGCAATGGAAAACATCGCCCGAAAGAATGTCGCCGCAACCGGGTATCGAACCCGTGACCTCCAGATCACGAGTCAGATACGCTACCAATTGAGCTACCCGGCCGGGTAGCCATGACCGTATCATCAGGTACATTGTACAAGTGAAAGGAAACATTCTCATCCTACAGTACACTACTTATTGCCGAAGTACAAACTCTTGTGAGGGTTAACAAGATAATTAGTTTGCATACACAGTAAGGCTGACATTCTCTTCCGGCCTTGATCGAAAGACGACACACAACATTCGATTAGTAAAGGTGTTAACCCTTTCCCTCTTATAGACGCTTTCTGACGCCTCTGCAGCAGACGGCGTTTTGAAAACATAGTGACAAAAGAAGAAATTGCACAAAACGTGCAATTTCTCCTTTTGCCACAATGTTTTCCACTTTTTGTCATAGGTTATCCATTCAATTATGGAGATTTTCTATATTTTAACAAAATACGTTCAAAGTCGTCTGCTGCAGAATTGTCGTAACAGGGAAAGGGTTAAGTTAAGTTTACGAACGTTAAGTAATTTTGTGTGTTGATGGTTTCCGACATTCTCCGTAGGCAGTATGCATAATTGATGTAAGACGCGAACCAGGTCAAACGAAGAAAGGAGGTCGAGTTTACTATACCGATAACGAGGTATTAAGCAACACATTTGACCCACTACGTGTCTGTGCTAACAGCGTCACCTCGCCAAGTCATGTTGAATACTTTAACAATGGAAGTAATGCCTTTTCAATGCCCTCCTGGGTTTAAACAGTATTTATTGCATATTTACATGTACATATAATTATCAATATGGCAGTATATACAAAGGATTTGAAAACAAGCCTTAAAGGCTTATATAAATTCATTTCCTGTGAGGTCAGGATATAAGACAGCTAATACAATTTGAATGGATAATGTGAAATAGTATTTGTTTTAAAATTTGACTGTAATAAACACTTTTTATGCAAGTTCAACAATCAGAAATCGACAGATTGCACTCTACTGCGCAAGAATGCCCTCCTTGGCACTCAGGGTTGTCAGATCAGCATTACCACTGTCTCACTGGTGTCAGGATAAATGGACCAGTAGTACTGGAAACTTACCAATATAACGTCGTGCTTTAAGTGAACGATTGTTGAAATCCGCGTTAAACACCATACAAGAAAATATAACAACGGTGATTGATTGATTGAGGTCTAACGCCGTTTTCAGCAATCTTTCAGTCAAATCACGGCGGCTAATTCACATACTCATGTATTTCCTGGTTTTCGCAGACCGGTATTCTAGGTGACGATTGACCTAGATCTGCACTGTGGACCTTTGTACGTTTTCACATGCACTGGGTATAATCACATTTACGACTAACTCTTCCGCATGCTGTCCTTCATGTTTAATGAGAAAAGCATGTTTATTATTTTACTACTTTGTTAATGTTCCTGCTATAAACATTTTATGTGAACTGAATAGACTATTAACATGCACTGATCCACAATTGAAAGGAAATCTATGCTTGATTGTGTGGGATTAATACCGTTTACAGAACCTTTTGACCTATATAACGGCGGTCATTTTATCCACGCATGTGTTTTCTGGCTTTCCCACACCAGCATTTCTCAAACAACATTCTTTCCAAGCAACTGGCTTGTTTTCAACGTAGACTGTTAGCACTTTAGTGAAAGAAAATTGACGCATATAGCGTTGACCTTTGTCAAAGGTCTGTAAGAATATTCGCCGAGCTGGGATTCGAACGCACACTCCTGGATCGACAGCCCAAGTCCTTACAGATAGTGTGCTTCCAGGACTTAATTGTAGATATAAAAACGAAGACACTCAACGGCCGATAAGTGAAATTTAATCTGGATCTACCTTGTAAAGTCTAGACATATATAATGCTTCTGTAAATAGTCCTGACTAAGAACAATTATACAGAATGACCGTCAAGACAATTTATTTCTCAACAGTTTGAGGTCGGCTGTTGCGTTCCCTCTTCAATTAAGCCCCGGTAACCAAGTAGGGTTTGAGCATTCAGGATGATAACTGAAATATGTTCAGACTTACAGGGGGTAGCAAGATCAAATTGCGCGAGCGCAAATACTGGTGTCTTATCCCGCTCTCAACATTCTTGTCAGTTTAATCTTGATAGGTCAACAGTAATACTAGTTAGCAATCGCTTTCCCTCCTTGGCGCTCATGATTGTGGTGTTAGCACAACGAATACTAGGTATCTATTTGAACATAGAAGACACGACTTTGTGGAATTCGACAGTGAAAGAGTTAAGATTATCCTGTAATTCTCGTATAACTATTATATGGAATAATTGTATAGCATAGAAGACGTTTAACATTATCAAATCCTTTCAGTTGTCTTTCAATGGACCATTGAGAAAATAAATGTGAATTATTACCTAATAAATTCACTGATTCAAGAAATTATATTCACGGCTCACTCTATCCTTCGAACAAGGCTCGTATCAAGCACTTGTTAATGGTGTAGGAATAGGTACTAAGAAATGTCGTAAAATAACTAAGAAATGTCGTAAAATAACTTGAAAAACTGTTGTAAGCGACGTGAATTAACAAACAAAGACAAACCGAAAATAGGAAAATGCAAACATACGTTTGAATCTACAGTAAAGATTAATCAAACATGAAATAAAACGATGAAGGACATGATGTGGAAAATAAGTCAGCACAAACTCTTGCAACTATATTAAGATGGTCCAAATAAATAGTGTGCGACGGAAGAATAAATCATGTAACAAACAAACAAATAAGTACGCCCAGTGTCTAGGCAGTGTGACTTCAATGATCTACTGTCTTTTTGTCCAATTGTTCAATGTGACTGAGGTCGCGAGAACACCGTTAACAACAGCTTGTACAGACATATCATTTGTTACATGTTACGCTAGAACCAGGGACGTTGTCCGCTTGTCATAGACACATCGAGGACTAGGGAGGCCGAATCAACCAGTAATGCTAAGGCTTTAAACTAGCACTTGTCGGGTGCTGCGCATTGTATGTTAGGGTAAGCCAAATTCCAGAGCTCTACCTAGAGCTCTAAAACAGACCAAGCTCAACATTCATGCAGTGTAATTTATATATCAGATATGCAAATTAGATGTAGTGTTTCTGCTATTCAAAACAATCGATATGTTCTGTCCGGTACATTAGATTGCCGTACGCAGTATCTGCATCACAACCAAAAATGTGATACATGTGACCAGGGTAGTTTTTACCGGTTAATTGTTTGTTCGTTTGTGATGCATGGCAATGGGCTTGTTGTATTTTTTCACAACAGGTAGAAATGTTCACTTTAATCCCTAGTCATAGTGTGTGTTGTATTTTTACACAACGGGTAGAAATGTTCACTTTATTGATTATTATTATATATAGGGTTTTACGCCTCTTCCAACATTATTTCAGTTATATCACGGCGACAGTTCACTTATTCATGATCCCTGGGTAAACAAACCAGTACTAGGCTAGGAAATATGCCTTGCCAAAGGGTACTCCATCGTGACCGTTGCACTTTAATGATACTGTGTATCACATTTAAAACACATGGCTGTCAATGTTCAAGGTTACTAACAGCTCATAAGTCTGTATAAATGCTTCTGACAAATAATGAACTCTACATGTTGCCCCCATGTATCTAGTTAATTAAACGCTCCACTGTTTGCTACATCCACCGCATTTTAGTACTTCAGTACTTTGATTTATCTTATATCGGTGAATATATGGAACCGGGAGTCCCGGGCTCGAGTCCCGGTCGCGGTGCTGTGGTTTCTTTCCCTAGTACTGGTTTGTTTACCCAGTGATCATAAATAAGCGAAATAATGTTGAAAACGGCGTAAAACCACAAAAAACAAAAATATATTGGTGAAGGCCTCATACATGCAATTACTTTTTAGTTTGTTTAATTGGGAGCGTTGACGGCGTTTTCAACAGTATTTCAGTTATATCAAGGCGACAGTTCAAGTATTCATGATCTCTCGATGAACTAGTAATAGGAATGGATAAGTTCCATTAGCATATAGGCCCTCCATCATCACCGCAACGACTAGGAATCGAACCCGGGACGTCCGTCCACGGCGGAGTGCTCCTCACACTTGCATCGTCTTCTTGAACACATAGTATTGATGGGATGGGATGCCTTTGCTAATATAAAGCAAATGAGTGGCGAAATGTGTAGACCAGGATTGGATTGTATAAGTCAATCTAGAATGCATATTGCATTGCTCTCCTTACGACTTAATCAACTTTGATGTATACATGTATGTAGTAGAGCGTATTATATGCCTCGTACGAAGGATACCTAAGTTCGATTCCCGTTCAGGTCAATGTAAAACCTTACAAATGTTTGTAACCGCTTTCATCGAGCTTACTGGGGATAGAAGTACGTCAACTGACTCAGTGTCAGTATATACATGTATACTAATATTAGTAATACTGGTAACTTACAAAGGTTATCTACAGTGTAACGTAACTGAACTACTAGTGAAATCTAAAAACCAGTGCAGCAGACGACTTTTTAAAAAACATGGCAGCAAAAAAAGAAATTGCTCAAAATGATTAATTTATCCTTTTGTCACCATGTTGTCACCATGTGTTCAACTCTATTCAATTATTGTACTTTCATTTAAAGGGAGTTTCCAATTAATCCCGTGTATGTTTGTTTTTCAAAGTCGTCTGCTGTAGAGAAGTCGTATGTGGGAGAAAGGAGTAAAAGAAACTATTTATCCGTTTCCGCTAACATTTTAAACCCTGTAACGGAATCCAACCTCCATTGTTACGGTTGCTGCAATATTAAGTTTACTGAGCAGACATCAATTTAACCCTTTCAGCGCCGAGTTGTTTAAAGTAGACTCTTCCATGTTCAAAATCGGGTGTGTCCATTTCTAAATTTTTGAAAGTTTTGGACTATTTTGGTAACTAAAAGGCAAACAATGCTGATTTCAGGTGAGTCAGCTCGTTACGAGCTGACTCACCTGAATCTGCACAATATTGCATGTGGCGCTGAAAGAATTAATCCTTTCCCACATACAACAAATCTACAGCTTTCGATAGGCGAAACTATGGAACATGAAGGTACAATTACTGAACAAAAGTGAAAACAATGTGGCGAAAGTAGTCTGCTGCAGGGGCTTTCAGAAAGCGTCTACATGTGGGAAATGGTTTATTAACAACATTTAACCGAACGAACCATTCACGACTTGGTCGATTTTTGAATCCCCTGACCTTGACCTTCCCTTTTCAGTGATAAGAACACATGGTGCCAGATGTGTACAGAAGAAGAAAAAAACCTGACACTTATGTGATGCTAATTGCAAAACGAGTTCTTTAAGCTAATGGATTGTTCAATACTTCAACAAAGGCACCATTCGTGCAATATTAAGGCCTTTGTTGAAGATATATATGCCCAGTGTGGAAAGGTCAGCATGTACTTGTAGTTCACCAGATAATTACGAGTGAATTTTCGTATTTATAAATGATGTCTTTTCATACTTTAAAAATGGTACTGCAGAGCTCTGTATAAGGGGTATTTTTTCTTGTTCTAAAATATTTATTTGACATTCAAATATAATGTTGTGGGTACTCACTGAGACGATTCTTTTGAGTACTCACAACATAGGACTTTATTGAGTAATTAGAGAAAAATCGAGGGAAAAAGACCCTTGTATCTATTGCTCTGTGGTAGTATGGATCAATCTCCTTAGCGCTCTGGAGTGTTGGATAAGCATTAGGTCTTACTTACTAGTGTCAGGATGTCAGGATAAAAGGATCGACCCGGCCGGGTAGCTCAATTGGTAGCGTATCTGACTCGTGATCTGGAGGTCACGGGTTCGATACCCGGTTGCGGCGACATTCTTTCGGGCGATGTTTTTCCATTGCCTCTCACCTCTGATCTATGTGAGAAAGTAGTCAGTGGCTTCGAAAGAATGTTGTGTAAGTACTGGTGTGTGAAAGCCAGGAAAACATGGGTAGGTGCACTGACCGCCGTGATATGACCAAAGCTGTTGAAAGCGGCGTTAAACTCCAAACAAACAAACAAACAAATAAAAGGATCAGTAGTAAAGGTAACATGTCCCTCCTTAAGAGATATACGAATAAAATATTTTAAACCTTCTTTTCGAACATTGTTTAAATTGTCGCGATATTAATGTCAACTAAAAATAGAAATTTACAAAGTAGTCTTGCTAGATTTATTAATGAAGCTTCAAATAGGAGGAGTGATCTTATATCGATACCTGCTATTTGAATCATAACCACAGAAAAACCTTATACTATTAATAATGATGTTATAATGTATATATGCATAGTTTTGTTATGCATGTGATGATATTTTGTAGTCATGTTTTTTGCATGTTCAACCATTTTGTATGTATTTTGTATGGCCAATGGCACATTTAGTGCCGACTTGCCTAATACAATTATTTGAGTTTTGAGTTAGAGGTAACGTACAAATAAAAGCAGCGCCTCGATATAACTGTACAAATCAATGAAAGCGACGTAAAACACAATGCAAACAAAATCATAGGTATAATGGATTAACTGTTGACAGCTACCATACAATTGATGTGAACAATAGAAGTACGTGGTCTAAACTCATTAACCATACTTTAACCCCAACATCACGACCGGCATCAACACCCCTAATGTGTGAAAATGTGTAATGTACTTACGGGCCAGTCTTAACAATATGAACAGAACAGAACAGAACATAAGTTAATTGATTTGATCTTAAATCCAGATCATCATCGTACAAACATATTAACATTACATAACATACGTGAATGTGTAAAAAAATACAAAACTACAGAACACAAAAAGTAAATACTAATCTCTCGAATTATCCTCCCTAAGATCTTAAATGGAGGTTGAACGTACATGTAGTACTTTTTTTTTCTATACATCTAATTTTAACAAATGCTATTACTTAAACAATTCGAACGGTGTTTTATGACAGTTTAACAAGGTACACTTTAGTAATTATTAATTATTAAGTGAACTAATATGAACCGTTCCATGAGAAAACCAACATGATGGATTCTTTTCCTAAAGTATCGACTGTGATCAATCTGCGCAGTCCGCGCAGGCTAATCCGGGCTGACGCATTCTGTCTCAGGTGGATAGAGGTATAGAGTAATGATTTCCGAAACAGAAACTCCACAGAAGGCATGCTCATGCTGATCTGGGTCGATACTTTACGCAGAGTCAACAGTGTTGGTTTTCTCGTCGGACGGCTCCTATATTGATTTGTTTGAATGGTGTTTTTATGCCGTTCTCAAGCGTAGTACAGTTATTTGTCTTCTTTTGGTGCTTTACGCCGCTTTCAACATTCCTTCAGTTATATCACTGCGTTTCCTTGGGTTCCAGTACTACTGGTCCACTTATCCTGTCCCCCGTCTGTCAGTCGTAATGTTAACCCCCGCAAACTGATCGCCAAAGTAGGCAGCCATTCCTTCCAAATGTTAAATTGGTTGATATTAAACGGCCGGAAATCGATGCCGCGACCTCCCGCACCCGAGGCGGAACTCTCTACCACTACACCACTGAGGCGGAACTCTCTACCACTACACCACTGAGGCGGAACTCTCTACCACTACACCACTGAGGCGGAACTCTCTACCACTACACCACTGAGGCGGAACTCTCTACCACTACACCACTGAGGCGGAACTCTCTACCACTACACCACTGAGGCGGAACTCTCTACCACTACACCACTGAGGCGGACTCTCTACCACTACACCACTGAGGCGGACTCTCTACCACTACACCACTGAGGCGGACTCTCTACCACTACATCACTGAGGCGGACTCTCTACCACTACACCACTGAGGCGGACTCTCTACCACTACACCACTGAGGCGGACTCTCTACCACTACATCACTGAGGCGGAACTCTCTACCACTACACCACTGAGGCGGACTCTCTACCACTACACCACTGAGGCGGACTCTCTACCACTACACCACTGAGGCGGACTCTCTACCACTACACCACTGAGGCGGACTCTCTACCACTACACCACTGAGGCGGACTCTCTACCACTACACCACTGAGGCGGACTCTCTACCACTACATCACTGAGGCGGAACTCTCTACCACTACACCACTGAGGCGGACTCTCTACCACTACACCACTGAGGCGGAACTTTCTACCACTACACCACTGAGGCGGACTCTCTACCACTACACCACTGAGGCGGAACTCTCTACCACTACACCACTGAGGCGGAACTCTCTACCACTACACCACTGAGGCGGGACTCTCTACCACTACACCACTGAGGCGGAACTCTCTACCACTACATCACTGAGGCGGAACTCTCTACCACTACACCACTGAGGCGGAACTATCTACCACTACATCACTGAGGCGGAACTCTCTACCACTACACCACTGAGGCGGAACTCTCTACCACTACACCACTGAGGCGGAACTCTCTACCACTACAACACTGAGGCGGAACTCTCTACCACTACACCACTGAGGCGGACTCTCTACCACTACACCACTGAGGCGGACGCTGTACCACTACACCACTGAGGCGGAACTCTCTACCACTACATCACTGAGGCGGAACTATCTACCACTACATCACTGAGGCGGAACTCTCTACCACTACACCACTGAGGCGGAACTCTCTACCACTACACCACTGAGGCGGAACTCTCTACCACTACACCACTGAGGTGGACTCTCTACCACTACACCACTGAGGCGGACGCTCTACCACTACATCACTGAGGCGGAACTCTCTACCACTACACCACTGAGGCGGAACTCTCTACCACTACACCACTGAGGCGGAACTCTCTACCACTACACCACTGAGGCGGAACTCTCTACCACTACACCACTGAGGCGGAACTCTCTACCACTACACCACTGAGGCGGTCGTAGTTCAGTTACACCACGATGTTTCCTAGGTCATTTTACCAGTACTACATGTATTATTGCTTTTTGTCAGTGATGGGTCTGTCGTAAAAAAATCCCCTCAACAATGAGTGCCACGGATCGATTGATTGATTGATTGATTGATCGATTGATATATTGATCGATCGATCGATTGATTGATCGATTGATTGATTGATTGATTGATTGATTGATTGATTGATTGATTGATTGATTGATTGATTGATTGGGGTGTAACGCCGTTTTTAACAATTTCTCAGTTATATCACGGCGGCCAGTTCACCTACTCATGCATTTCCTGGTTTTCTCACACCAGTACTCCACACAACAACCAGGCTTTCCAAGCAACTGGCTGCTTTTCCACATAGACTTAGCCCATTGGTGAAAGACGAATGACGCGCCACGGATCGAAGCCGTTATAATCATGTTTAACTCTTTCCAGCGCCGAATTGTTTAAAGTAGACTCTTCCATGTTCAAAATCAGGTGTGTCCATTTCTCAAGGCAAACAATGCTGATTTCGGGTGAGACAGCTCGTTACGATTGCATTGTTGGCAAAAACCTCGATATTGCTTGTGGCGCCGAAAGAGTTAAGGTATAGCGAAATAGATATATCAAGATAAGTGCGTGTCTGTGCAGCCTTATCGTGATCAACAGTGTACGCAAATGGCGTATAAAATAGTGCCTAACATTTACCCGCAAATGCCTTGTATTGCATAACATTGATAGACAATGGTTAGTGAAATATGTCGGTTTTTGAAAAAATTGTTGCCAAGGGGAAAATATGCCTATAATGATCAAGTTCTACGTTTGACAGTAATTTTCAATTTCAATAATTATACTTTTTTTTTTTTTTAATTTTGTAGTGTTTTACGTAGATGTTTCCAAACTCGTCTGTGCTGCAGATATGTTGAAAGGTGCGAAAGGGTTAACTAGGTGTATGTACTATGTACTTTTTATAACACAGATTTTGTGCTATATTCGTAAACAAAAAAATGGTAAAAAGCAATTAATTATACTACAGGTAATAAACTCATAAACTTGGTGACAATGTTAACAGGCTCATAAAAAGTAGATATACCTGATTACATCGGATAAACAAACCGATTACCCCACAGCTTTAACCCTTTCCCTCATACGACAATTCTGCAGCAGACGACTTTGAACATATTTTGTCAAAAAATAGAAAATATCTATAATTTAATGGATAACCTATGACAAAAAGTGGAAAACATTGTAGCAAATGCAGAAATTGCACGTTTTGTGTAATTTCTTTTTTTGTTACTATGTTTTCAACAAGCCGTCTGCTGCAGAGGCGTCGGAAAGCGTCTATATGAGGGAAAGGGTTAATATCAATATTCTATAGCTGATATTGTTTTAAAGTCATAATATACGTCAGCTAAATCTGATTTTATATTTTTTAATTTGAAAGATATTTTACCGAGAATTCGTTGTTCAGGTTTACGAAAAAATCCTGCCTATCGATACGATTGATTGATCGATTGATTGATTGATTGCGTGATTGATTGATTGATTGAATAATTGATCGATTGATCGATTGATTGATTGATTGATTGATTGATTGATTGATTGATTGATTGATCGTTATTGATTGATTGATTAAACGAAATTAATACGCTGTTTTCAACAATAGTTCAGTAAACATGTTCTCACATACAACACAAATCTGCAGCTGACGAATTTGACAACATTTTGGCAAAATCACGCGAAAGCATCATTAATGAGAGTTTAATTACTAAATAGAATTAAACATATCGTGACAAAAATGAGAAAGTGCTCATGCTGAGCATTTTCTCCGTTTGCAATCATGTTTTCAATAATCGTCTACTGCAGAGGCTCAGAAAGCGTCTGTATTTGGGAAAGGGTTATATTCACAACAGTTAGATACGATAACGAAACTAGTTTAATTTCTTTGCTCAGGAATCTTTTTTAGTTAAAAATTATGTTTTATTGGGAGCCCGGTAGCTCAGTCGATAGTCTCGCGGGCTGTCAATCAAGGAGTTGTGAGTTGGAAGATCAATACTTTTGTTGACGTTTTACAAAAGTCAATGCGACAAGCTGCATTCGTGTTCCACCAATGGACGTACAGTACAGTCTATGCCGAAAAAACCCAGCCAATTGCTTGAAAAGACTGATGTGTGTAGTACTGGTGTGAGAAAGCCAGGACATTAATGGGAAGATGAACTGGCCGCCGTTATATGTCATAGATCACTGACTATTTTGGATATATCTGGTCAATATTATCTCAGAAGAAGTCGAAATGCCTTAACATTCCTAGCAAGTAATGCTTGATTGTTTGAGCAAGATGGACACTTTGTCTTTTAAGAATAAAAAGTGAGTAACGTATGTTACTTATATTGTAGGGAAGCTTCATTAGTCGAAGTGCCTTACAATTCCATGCAATGATTGCATGCTTGTTTGAACAATGTGTAAAGTATGTTTCCTATATCGGAGGGAAGCTTCAGTTCATACAAGTTATATTACAAGGACGGAATGGTCAACGATAAATGGACAAACCTGATAACAATGGTGTGATTTAAAGGTCATAGATAGGACATCAACCTAATATATACATTCGTCACATAATGTAATGATTAATTGATTGGTTGATTAGGGCTTAACACAATTTCAACAATGTTTCAGTCATAATACTGTGGTCTATTAATCTAACCATACAAATTCAGGGTAGCACCTTTTAACTGTATTGCTTGATTGATTGGGGTTGAACGCCGTTTTCAACAATTGTTCAGTCATATCACGACGGCCAGTTCACTCATGTGTTTCCCAGTTATCTCACACCAGTAGTATACACAACAAACTTTCCAAGCAACGGGCTGCTTTTCAACACAGACTGTTAACCCATTGGTAAAAGACGAATGCCGCTTGTCACAGGGACTTGTGTCAAACGTCGGAAACAATGTTGGTCGGGCTGGGATTCGAACTCGCAACCCCTGGATTGATAGCCCGCGTCTCTACCGTCTGGGCTACCGGTATAAACTGGTCACTGGTAGATGAACGACTCTTCTTACACCGATGTTCCGTGTGATGTTACATACAGCAAATCTTCAGCAGACGACTTAACCCTTTCCCTCAACGACTTTGAACATATTTTGTCAAAACATAGAAAATCTCCATAATTGAATGGATAACCTATGACAAAAAGTGGAAAACATTGTGGCAAAAGGCGAAATTGCACGTTTTGTGCAATTTCTTCTTTTGTCACTATGTTTTCAAAAAGCCGTCTGCTGCAGAGGCGTCCGAAAGCGTTTATATGAGGGAAAGGGTTAAGATACAAATCTAGGCACACAAACTATAACTATCTATAAATGAAGGTTTAATTGCCTAAAAAAGGTTTTCTTAAACATTGTGGCAAAAGGAGAAATATCTCGTTACGATGCCCACAATGTTTTCAAAAGTTGTCTGCTGCAGAGACGTCAAAAGGCGACTATAATGTTGGAAAGGGTTAAGGTCATTGATAGGACAGAAACGTACTCTAACATTGGACAAGGCATGTATAAATCAACGCCAATATCCGGATATATGTATCAATTAGTTTGTGTTTAATGACTTTTTGTTGAACTCATTTGTGGGAGAGAAAGCGGCTCAAATTCAGGGCGACTGGCTCGTTTTCAATCTGTTCAGGGCTTGGGTTCCTACGAGAGTGGTGTCATTGTAAGTCCGGAAACAGTGTGGTTTAAGTTTTCCCCCTCGGTGTTGTAGTTGTTAGAGTTAGTGGTAAGTCCTGCATGGTCTACACTGTGCGCCATGTCGACCGTCACGGCTCGATTGTTCTCATTTATGGAGCTTTGGAAACAAAAGCCACATGAGTGACAATTTTCCTGCTGTAAATTATTCGTCTATATGACATCTTAATATCTTCACATTGATATGCTGCATCTTCTATATCTTCTTTTACTTTCTATCCCTTTATTTAACTATACATACTTTTTTTAAATTTACTACATTCCTTATTAGTTCGATAAGTGTTATTGTTTTAACAATTATATTTATCTATTGGTCTAGTTTTATTTTTTATTTTATTCAAAACAGGAATCCCCAAACCGTGTACCAACTTGTTCAATGTAGTGGAGATATTTACTATACAGTTTAAGCTTTCAATCCAATGAACATATGCTTTGATATTTTTGTTTTTTCATAGAATGTGTATACTTATAGAAATAAATACGTGTAAACTAAACTAACCTAGACGACGATTAGGGGTCTTGTGGGATCTGCTTTTGTGCTTGTTTGAATATGAGCCTTCCGCGAGAAAACCAACATTATGGCATTTGCGTAATGTATCGACCCAGATCAGCCTGCGCTGTCCGCGCAGACTGATCCGGGCCGACACATTACGTCTCAGGGGGATAGAGGTATAGAGTAATGGTTCCTGAAAAAGAAAATCCACAAGTGGCGAAACATGTCTGTACGGGTTCGCCTGCGCGGCATGCTTAGGCTGATTCGGGTCGATACTTTACGCAGATACCAAAATGATGGTTTTCTCGCGGGACGGCTCATATAGTTTTACGCCGCGTTCAAGAAGTGTAACGTTATCTCACGGCGTTATGAGAACTACTGGCCGACCAGCGATCAAGTCCTCATGATAACCAAACACACACATAGCGCGAAGGAGTACAAAACATTACTACCATTAAGTCATGGATATGACCCGGTCAAGTATTGAACCCGCAATCTCCAGCAACCAAGGTGGACACTCTACCATTACACCATCGAGTATGCATTGCAATGCTATTTCTGCCTAGGAGTGAAGCCAAGTTCAATTTACACCATTGTTACTTGACGTGAAGCCAACCGGGGGTCAACACGACATATTTACGGATGCTGTTCACACGACGGAACTCCAGCCAGTATTAATTATTCATCTAAAATATTTATTTTTGGTTGATATAGGTGTTCAATTCCCAGTTCTGTAATAGTTTGCTGTAATTAAATCGTGGTAATAATTGAATGCTTACAGTAAGTATGTCGCTGAGAGTTCATCTACGTGTACACTTAAATGAGTCCGACGTTGGTTCAGCCAGAGCTTTACATAAGGAGCGTTTTTCATGCTCTAAAAGCCGTATTTGACCTCTAAAACCTATGTTGTGGCTACTCAAAAGAATCGTCTCAGTGAGACGATTCTTTTGAGTACCCACAACAAAGGTTTTAATGTGTGCTAGCAGAGATATCATGGAAGAAAGACCTATTTACTCCTCCTTAACTAGTCCTCTGTGTTTTATATTAAAACGGTTTACTTATTGAATATGTTAATAAATTAGTCAGAGCTCGAGATAAGGAGCGTATTCTTTTGAGTACCCAAAACATAGGTTTTAATGAGTGCTAGCAGTGATATGATGGGGAAAAGTCCTGTTTACTCCTCCGTATCGAGTCCTCTGAACTCAGCCTTATTAATATGAATCTAAACAAGTTAACAGAAGCTTCTAACAGTTCTATGTAAGTTATATTACGTCTACGTCTATTGTATCATTCAAACGAAATGATAAGAAATACCTTCTGGAAAAGGTTCCATAATAACACTATCTTGATTACTTGCCGTTATTATGTTAAGAATTGTGTTTAAAGTAGTTGGAGTGTCCGTCTTCACATGATTGAAAATTAATTCTAATGTATTTCATGCCATAATTTTTCATTGAAATTTGCATGTTGTTAAATGTAATGTTTGTGTTTGTTATAATATTACTGAAGGTCATATGAAAATAATATAGGTATATCCATTGTTAAATTGTCTGTATGTGTCTTAAATGTTACCTTAAAAAAGTAAAGATATTATTATTATTATTATTATTATTATTATTATATGTGAAAAGCGTCTGTGTCATGCTGTAGGGATACACAGACTGATTTTGAATCTACACTGTTTACTTTTGTCAACATGTACATTTTCACAATTACGTGGTTAAATGATGTACTTCTATCCTGTCCAAATATATATATATATATATATTTTTTTTTAATTTGAACACATTGTCTAGCATATAACTTCTTTAGTAAATAGTTGATGGTTTCGGTAATATATATATGTCAATACATTTCATCTAGAGAATGAGCTTCAGCTTTAAATTATCACGACTGGTGAAGCCCTAAGTAAAATATCAAGCTTGAATATCAATCGTTGACCTGAATAAGCTATTCAAAGCCCAACTCTATAACAATCAACTATAGCATATTTGCGACTAATTGCACAGATATAACTGATCATTATTTCCAGTCGTGTAAGGAAATCTTAGTCTAGTAACCCGTGTAAGCTAGTGTTGTATTCCTGTAATATAGCTCAAATCGAGGGCTTGGTGTGAAACGGTTGTAACTAAAATCGGTATTTTTTTACCAAGGTTAGTCACCTCGCCCTAAAGTCTTTATAAGCGTTAAATCATTTTTCTTAGTAAAAAATGGAAATTTTCCATTTCTCGTTCTGAGCAATGGCACCTAAATTTGCATTGTTTACAAAGGGGTCAAAATTGCCCTTAAACCAGGGTTTTCAAAATAGGTTTTTAGTTACAACCGTTTCACGCCAAGCCCTCGAAATAGTGGTGCATGTCTGTCAACGTGCGCTTCACACACGGAGGGTGGTTATACCATTCCGAAATACACCACGGTATTTCGCATAGGTCGTACCCTATTCTAATGGGTCGTTCAGTAAACTGTAAAAATACAATGGCTCGAGAAACTGCAGTCTTAGGTAAACATGAAAACGTCCATGTGTCAATCAATGCATAAAACAATTGGCTTCAAAGTTGGCTCTAACTTTGGCTACAACTTTTTTTTATTTTGGCTCCTTTTTTTTTAATTTGGCGAATGAGTTGGCGAAAGAAAACATGTGGACAGGGGAGGCCCCGTGTCCTTGACAATGCACTCCTATAAGTCGTCCAGGAAACTGTAACAAGGTAACAATGGATTGAACAACTGCTGTCTTAGGTAAAACATGGAAAACGTTTTCCATATGTCCTTGACAATGCACTTCTATGGATATTTCTGTTTGCTTGTTATTATTGTGTCTAACACCATTTTCGTTTTAGCTATAAAACGGCGAGCCATGCGTAAGAGCCCAGTATGACTACATGTAGTCAATTAACCCTGACGCCAGCGATTCACTTGTAATGCTAACCCAACAATCTTGGGCGCCTAGGATCAAAATTCATTACTACCATTTGTTATGTCTCTGGAATGACCCGGCCGGTGATCTAACCCGTGACCTCCCACATCAGAGGCGGTCTACATTTTTGAAATACAAAGTACCTGACCGACGCGCCATACTGAAAACTTATAGGATATAATTACCCAGAAATAGTGGGGAAATGAATATTGATGACGACAGTGATTACAGTTAATCGGAGTCGCATATTATACCAATACATTACACGTCACACAGAATTGTTTCCATTTTCCGTGTTTAAATTTACAGCAGAAGACTTTGTAAACATCTCGGGCAAACGTATGGAAACTATCTGTCAAAAACTCTAACTTTTTAAACAGAGTAGCAAATGCGTTACATGAAAACTGCCTCTGAATTTGGGATATATTAAGATCTCTTCATACTATATACGACATTCTAAAGATCGTAAGCGGTAACTTCTAAAACTTCTAATACTACTACATTAAATATTACTAAAGCATTGTTGAAAAGGGAAGGCAATAATCGTGTCGATAACATTCTCTATATCCCCACAATAGTTTCAACACGGTCGTAAAAGAACTGTATTTCAACAATTGAGCCGTCCCGCGAGAAAACCAACATTATGGCGCTGTCACACTATTGCGTATCATACTAGTTTATGCCAGCGTATGCAAAATATCACGCATACACTGACATACGCTAGTGGTACGCTAGGCATAGGTGTTATACGTTTCAAGCACGGTCAAATATTGCTGGCATACGCTGGCATACGCTGGCATACGCTGGCATACGGCGAGGCAGATTTTGTTTGTAAGAATGCCTAAAAGATGCTCGTACGTATGGTTTATACGCAAGCAGACGCAAGGCATACGCTGCAATCGCTCGAGTTACGCTAGAGGTACGTTACTCATAGGTCGAGTACGCTGGTCATACGCTGACAAACGCTGGCATAAAGGTGTACCGTACAGCTAGCGTATTGATGGCGCATGAGTAACGTACTTCTAACGTATGTCTGACAAATCTGAAACGTATATAATATCTTGGCGGATGCCTGACTATTTAGTTACATGTACATAACGTACAACTAGCGTATGCTTGGCGTATGACGAGCGTATCCCCTGCGTATTGCCAGCGTTTTGATACAGTGTATGCAGATGATCCCATTTCTAGATCTTCAACAGTTGTTGTGGACTTACATGGGCACTTTGTCACATGATAGCGGTACGCTGGACATGCGCAGTTCATACGCTACTCATTCGCTAGCCATACGCAGACTACGCTGGTATTACGCTGAACATACGCTGGCGATACGCTACTCATACTCAATACGGTAAGTATACAAACAATCCTTTATTTTTAAGGGCTTTTTGTGCGTATGAAAGTTAATTTATGTTTAATAATTTTCATAAGCAACTAATACGTTGCTCTCATACGCAATAGTGTGGCAGGGCCATTATGGAATCTGCGTAAACTATCGAGCGGTATCAGCCTAAGCATGCCGCGCAGGATTACACGGATTAGACACTTTTCGCCTCCTGTGAATTTTCTGTTTCAGGAATCATTACTCTCTATACCTCTATCCCCTTGAGACGGAATGTGTCGGCCCTGATCAGTCTGCGTGACCTGCGCAGGCTGATCTGGGTCGATACATTACGCAGAAACCTTAATGTTGGTTCTCTCGCGGGACGGATCATATGCTTTAGAACTCTCCCACTTACAGTCGCATTGTGACGCATCCGCAGCAGAGACGTTGTGAAAACATTGCTCTATACCTCTATCCACCTGGGACGGAATGGTACGACCCGGATCAGTCTTCGCAGACTTCGCAAGCTGATTTGGGTCGATACATTACGCAGAGGCCATGATGTTGGTTTTCTCGCGGGACGGCTCATTTGTAGGTGTTTTTGAAATCGTAAACTTTGAGTATTACATTATAACCTAAACGACTAACGATGACAATTATCCAGGGAAACCCTTTTTTTTAATGAAGATCACTTAACACTTTAAATGGGGTAGACACTACAATACAGTAACTCTGTTTCACATACAACATATCTGTAGCAGACGAATGTGATCGTAGAGAGACTGATTGATTGATTGATTGATTGGGCTTTAACGCCGTTTTTAACACTTAGAGAGACACATTATAGAAACTCACTATATATGAACGTACAATGTTTGAATATAGTTGAAAACGTCATGAGAAATGTCTTCTTTCTCCGCTGCAGAGGCGTAAAAAAGCGTATGCATGTGGTAAAGGGTTAAATCAAGACAAGCCTTTCCAAATCATATCAATATATGTAGATACGTCAGTTTGAAATAAGAGAACCTGCAGCGAGACATGTGGAATTTAAAATAACGATAGTTTAATGTTCCGCACGATTATTACATGCTTATCTTTAACATTAAATATATCTAGTAATCTATGTATAGGATAATTACGTCTCCACCATATAATGACCTCCTGTGAACAAAGACCAGATTGTTATCTTCCCATGAGTGGTCTTTAAACACAGGTTTTTGACTGTATATGTTAAGATTTTTTTGTTTTATTGTGTTCACAAATGGTATTAAAGCCGTATCACGATATTTATAAGATCAGATTGCACCTCTGATTTCGTAAAATTTAAATTTTACAATGGCCTACAACAAGTTGGGCTACACTTCTAGGTTTACCACCTAAATTACATTTAAGTCTGTTTAACCTTTTTCTTTTCCCACATACAACAAATCTGCAGCAGACGACTTTGAAACCATTTACTCAAGACCTAGACAATTTCTAGCAATGAAGATAAACTTACTAATAAAAGGTTGAAAACATTTTGGCAAAAATGAGAAATTGCTCATTCTGAGCAATTTCTCCTTTTGTCATAATGTTTTCAAAAGACGTCTGCTGTTGATGCCGAGCGCCGGTAGCTCAGTCGGTAACGATGCGGACTGTCAATCCAGGGGTTGTGAGTTCGAATCCCGGCTCGGCCAACTTTCTTTCCGACGATTGACAACAGTCAATGCGACATGCGTCATTCGTCTTCCACCAATGTGCTAAGTATATGTGGAAAAGCAGCCAGTTGCTTGGGAAGATTGTTGTGTGGAGCACAGGTGTGAGAAAACCAGGCAATGCATGAGTAGGTTAACTGGCCGCCGTGATATAACTGAGAAATTGTTAAAAACGTCGTTAAATCCCAATCAATTATTCAATCAATCAATCAATCAATCAATCAATCTGCTGTTGATGCGTCTATACATGGAAAAGGGTTAAGAAATACGCAGACAGTGATGAGTACAGTGGAAAAGCGTCGATCTCTCATTCCAAAGGTCCCGGGATCGAATCCCATGACGAGCGGATTCTGTATTTCGGATGTTTCCAACACAAACTGCTCGATTACCGGTTATGTCTCCTCCAGGAAGCAGACATCGAGCGGGATTGATATAAGCTTAAAAAGCTTGTTGTCGCAATCGATGTAAAATAAAACTTAACTAAGGGTGAACAGAGTTAAGGGGAAAATCGTCTGGTAGAAACATGATTCGATCTGTCCGCTGAGACATCCCTGATGCATTTTGGACGATAAAATGCATTTCAGACTTAGGTCTCGTTTCCATGTGTGTAGATTACATAATCAGTTCATGGCAATCTGATATGTCGACGTAATTAATTCGCGTTAACCCTTTCCTACGGTGTTCCGTTAGGGCCATCGTTGTGTTGCGGTTTCGACCTGGGGTTTCGACCTGCGAAAACACGATGCAAAAGTGCGAAAACGCGATGTGAAGGCGCGAAAACACGATGCAAGATTGCGATATTAATATCGCGATTTCGCATCGTGTTTTCGTACATTCACATCGTGTTTTCGTACATTCGCATCGTGTTTTCGTACATTCGCATCGTGTTTTCGCACTTTTGCCTCGTGTTTTCGTACTTTTGACCCTAGGTCGAAACCGCGAAACAACGAAAGAACGATATTAATATCGCCTCCTCGCATCGTGGTCTCGCAGTTTCGCATCACGTTTTCGCACTTTCGCATCGTGTTTTCGTACTTGCGACCCTGCACTGACTGGGTCGAAAGCATGAAAACACGATGGCCCTAACGGAACACCGTACTTTCCAACATACAAACAAAAATCTGCAGCAAATGACTTTGAAAACATATTGGAAATCACAAGATATATCTCAATAAAAGAGAGTTTGATGATTAAATAGAGTTGAAAACATTATGATTAAAGGAGAAATTACTCATCATGTGCAATTTCTACTTTTGTCAGAATGTTTCTTAAATTTCGTCTGCTGCAGAGACGTCAGCAATTGTCATCTATACGTGAGAAATCGTTAAAGCACGTCAATAAAAGTATGGATTACTTCACCTTAGGCTATTATCTTTTTTGTTTTTGTTTTGCTTTATTTCAAGATGTCTAAATGGTGTTTTTCTCCCACTTTAAACAAAAAATAGTTCATTAGTCTTTCAATGCGATTCCTTTGGAAATAATGACTTTAAACTTCCTGTAAAATATACCAGATACCAGGTGTATCTATTTACCGGTCTTTACCGTTTACCTCGCGATAAATCGTGCATGTGATAATCATTTGGATTGATTTGGGTTTATCGCCATTTTCAACACGTTTTCGTCATATCACGGCGGTCAGTCCATGTACCCATGTGCGTCCTAGCTTTCTGACACTAGTATTCCACACGACATTCTTTTCAAGCAACATGTTGCTTTTCCACACATGATTAAGCAATTGTTGAAACACGAATGTCGCCTGTCGCATTGAATGTTGTGAAAGGTCGGAAAGAATGTTTAAGTATCTGATGTTAGGACTAAGATCCCCGCGTCGTTACCAACTGAGGACTGGGGGTTCGACTCGTAATAATCGTACATAGTATTTAGGTCACTACCTCCGAGACTTCAGAGGTCCAGATAAGGAGGGGTTAATAGCTCTTTCCCCCACAATATCTCTCTTATTATCCAACCAAACCCTATGTTGTGGCTACTCAAAAGAATCGTCTCGTTGAGACGATTCTTTTGAGTACCCACAACATAGGGTTAGCGGATAAGATTGTAGAACAAGCTAAACGC
>JASEVX010000002.1:45823912-45828912 GCA_031761405.1 Serripes groenlandicus | reverse complement strand
CCTATCATCGATATCATTGAAAACGACTTTAAAACATAGTCATTCAAATAAGACTAGTGCCACTAAAAGCATGTGCATAAGTTTATTTTTCACATAAAGCCCTTTCTGGGAGTGTCAAAATGCAATTACATAACTATCAATTGTTTCGTTTCCGTTCTTACGCTCCAGTCTTTGTTACAACGCGGAAACCAAACTATGAAAATGACGTCACGTGAGCGAATTGACGTTATAACGTTAATCACTTTGGCTCCCAAACAGGCCAATTCCATGTACAGTTTTCGAAATATGCCTCATAAATCACTTTATGTGATAAATAGAATATCTCATTCGTGTTTATTTAGTATCCCTTTCAATTAACTCGTTAACTAAGCCGAATATGCCACTCGCAAAGGTGTGATAATAAATAAACACTCATGAAATATCCTCTATATATGTGCGCTGTCTTGTTACGGACGAGGAGCAGGAGACGTCGTACCCATCGTCTTGACATTAATCGATCGTTAAACACTGAATTAGAGCAAATCGATTAAGGTTGTTATTTATGGAGCGAGCAGTGTCAGGTTTTCTTGAAACATCCATTAAGCCATCAGTGTTGATCATGCCATAAAAAACGAGACGTACTATACTATCAGGTTATAAAATATGTGACAGGCCACGCGAAAACGAACCCCCGGAGGTATCCAAGTTAACCCTTTCAGCGGCGAATTGTTTAAAGTAGACTCTTCCATCTTCAAACTCGGACGACTCTATTTTCATGTTATAGGATTTTTGGAATATTTTTTTATAACTCACAGCCAAATAATGCAGATTTTAGGCGAGACAGCTCGTTACGAGCTGACTCACCTGAATCTGCATTGTTTGCAAAAAGCTCAATATTGCCTTTGGCGCTGAAAGAGTTAATGCCACGTACGGTCAGACGTTGACTGCTGAAGGCAGGTGGCCGTGTACACAGGCACATATATAAGATTATATAAGAGATCAATACAATTGGACTGATTAACTGAGGTGGCCGCTATCACAAGTACGAATATGATTGTACATTGTACTATTTTTGAATAGACGATTTATGGTCATGATTATCCAGCAGAGGGTTGAAAGAGGCTTGCACGAAGCAGTGGCGGACAAGGACAGTCTGGTGATGGTATACATACACTCATTTTTTATGCAAATAAAGTTTTTTTGAGGGGAACAATTTGGCTTTATTTCAGCATGACCGCGGACGTATCTGGCGTAATTTGACCTATACAAAACACGAGACACATTTAACACTGTATTCGGGTCACATCATTGTATTTTATGTATGAGAAAGACACGAGACAAATTCTACGGTTGACATTAGCCAAGCGCTTGTGTCACACCGAGCGGGACTCTACGAAAACCACCTGTAAGACATATATCACTGCACGAAATTTGGGATCTTATTTAGAGGTAAATTTTCTTAAATTCCGAAATTTACTTGCACATGTGCACTTGTGCAAGTAAATTTTGGAATTTGAGGAATTTACTCTGAATTAAATCCCAATTAAATCCCAATTTTCGTGCAGTGGTACATGGCGCATTTGCGACCATTCGCTCAAATTGCACTGTCTACATTGTTTGCTTTATTTTATCTACACACATAAGGTATCAAAAATACAACGACCTGTTTTTAACATATGATAATGTGGTTGTTTTTTGCCACTTTTTCAGTTATATCACGGTGTTTCCGAGGTGAATACCAGAACTACTGGTCAATTTATCCGGACACCAGCGAATCAGTCGTAATTCTTAACCCACAATTCTGAGCGTAAATGAAAAAAAAAGCAATTACTAATTTTCTTTCAAAATTCTTTGGTAAGACCCAACCGGAGATCGAACACTTGACCTCCCGCACCCGAGCGGACGCTCTACAACTATACGAAAGAGGTGGTCTAATGTATTGAAATGACGCGAGACTAATCTAAGGATGGGAATAGGCAAAGCGAATTCCATCAATTATGAGCATGGTATCATAAAATACATTTGGCATTTGACGCAAGCGATTTAGCCTTAACACGTTTGTTTAACAAAACCAATTGGCCCACTCAATATTTCATGTGATAAGAGATTTAGGAATAGTTTGATAACCAAAATTCAAACAATGCTGATTTCTGGTGAGACATATCGTTACGAGCTTACTCACCTGAATCTGCATTGTTTGCAAAAAATCTCAACATTGCCTTTGGCACTGAAAGAGTTAAATTGCATATAATCATCGAATTAACCCTTTCCCACATATAGACGCTTTCTGACGCCTCTGCAGCAGACAACTTTTTAAAACATTGTGATAAAAGAAGAAATTGCTCAAAACGATGTTTTCAACACTATTCAATAATTTACGTGTCATTTATAGAGAATTTCCACATTTTTGCTTTTATTATTTCAAAGTCGTTTGCTGTAGATTTGTTGTATGTGGTATATACGAAGACACCGAATAGTTCCATTATTTCATCATCAATTATCATAAATAAAAAGAAAGTTTGTTTGTTTTGAGTAAATATGGAATATATTTCAACTCGAAGTGATACAATTTTAACATTTTCAATTGTATCACTTCTCCATGAGATATATTCCATATCCACTCAAAACAAACAAATATCCTCTGTATATCTTTAGTAAATTGATAAGGCTGCATGCATGTCCATGCCGATATTTATCTATATCATTCGTAAAAATGCTTGGAAGATGAACATGTCTCTATTAGAAGAATCGAGTGATAGTGAAGATCGGGTTTAGCTGGATAAGTGTTCGGGAGTATCGACGACAAGAAATGCAGCTGTGCGCAGAAATTAATAAACAATGATATTTAACATCCATACTTGATACGATATCGTTCGGTGCAATAAGTTAAAAGTGATAAAACATTATTCATTATTCAGTTTGCAATCATCGTCTAGCGATTTCTAGTCGAAGCGCATCGGCGTACATTTGACGACTAAGACGAATCTGGACACAGAGTACATACTGTCTCATCAGCGTTTCCACCGTCAGTATATATATATATGAGCCGTTCCACGATAAAACCAACATTATTGACTCCGCGTAAAGTATCGGCCCGGATCAGCCTAAGCATGCCGCGCAGGCTAACCCGGACATACACTTTTCGCCTTCTGTGGATTTTCTGTTTCAGGAATCATTACTTTACACCTCTATCCACCTGAGACGGAATGTGTTGGGCCGGATGAGCCTATGCGGACTGCGCAGGCTGATCTGGATAGATACATTACGCAGATCCAATAATGTTGGTTTTCTCGTGGAATGACTCATATATATTTCACGAGAAAACCAACATTATGGACTCTGCGTAATGTATCGACCCAGACCAGCCTGCGCAATCCGCGCAGGCTAATCCGGGCCGACATATTCCGTTTCAGGGGGATAGAGGTATAGAGTAATGATTCCTAAAACAGAAAACCCACAGAGGGCGAACAGTGTCTGTCCGGGTTAGCCTGCGCGGCATGCTTAGGCTGATCCGGGTCGATACTTTACGCATAGTCCACAATGTTGGTTTTCTTGTGAAACGTCTCATATGTTATACATACCAGAATGTATATGCCGACAAAACGCTATATGTGTACACTATTGGGACTACACCAATATTACTTCAAAATTATTGCAAGTGAGAGAGAATCACTAAGACCCCTTATCGCAAGGTTAATCAGTTAATCTTTTCCCACATATAGCAAATCTGCAGAAGACGAATTTCAATACCTTTAGTTTAAAATATGAAAACTCTCTATAAATGAAGGTATATGTATATAGTTACTGAAAACAAATTGAAAACATTGTGGCAAAGGGAGAAATTGATCGTTTTTGAGCAATTTCTCCTTTTAACACAATGTTTTCAAGAGTTGTCTGCTGCATTTGCGTCAAAAGACGTCCATATGTCGGAAAGGGTTATGATGCCTTTCAGGCACATTTAGTAGGTCTGCTATGCTCTGTTTATGTTTTGGTACTATACAGTGGTTAAGAAACCGAGATAGTAAACTAAAACAGCAAACATTATAAGATTTATCACAAAAACGTATTCAACATATTAATGACATAATATAAAGCTTACCTTCATCGCTGTCAGTCCGCTGGGTGGAAGGTACCAGGCTGTGCGCTCGCTTACGCTCAACCACCGTCGGGGGAACCCAGAAGGTTTCCGTATGATCCATTAACTCAGTTACAGGCGAACTGGGATTCGAACCATTCTGTCTTTTAGAACATATAATCCACTCATTTTCCGTCCCGTTTTCGGCAGAAGCGTCCATGGCGCAATCGCCAGAGGACGTCTTCCATCGCGAGGAAAGTTTCTTTAAGCTCTTAATGACCTCCAGGATTGCTCGTAAAGGTTTCTGAATTCCCGAAGCACTTTCAGCGCCAGACGCGCGATTAAACTGTCGACTGTGGTTTCGACTACGACCGCAAACTCGCGTATTATCCGCACCACGAAGCGTGCTCACGTTCCCTCTGTCATCCGATATTCGAATGAAAGTTGTCGTCTGCTCATGCGATGATTCTTCCAATAACGTACGGTCGTACCAATTCAACTTGAACCGCCTTGAATAGAGGAGGTATAGGCAAAATAACAGCAACAGTATGATAACAACGGGCAATAGAATGCAGACGATTACTACGTAATAGTTATTGTTACCAGACGACATTGTCACACAGATAAAAACCGTACTTAACACTCGGTAAAAAAATGGCTGACACCCTTTGTGTTTATTTCATGGCACTCGAATCAAAATCGAAAAAAGGTGTTGAATTTCGATTTTTTTTTTCTCTTTTATTTATTTTTATTTTTATTGCTTTGTCTCCGCGTATGCATCTTTCTGGTGACCTGTAAACATATTAAATGTAAATTATTAGCCCCGGCAAAATAAAATGTAAAATTATTAGTCCCACCATAATAAAACTGATCTTCGAAGGCTGTGAAATCAACCCTTTCCCATATACAATACATCTGCAGCAGACGACTTTGATAGTATCTATGC